>CAJQZJ010000896.1:2533531-2619731 GCA_907164525.1 Lophiomys imhausi | reverse complement strand
TCTTTTTTTTTTTTTTTTTTTTTTGGTTTTTCGAGACAGGGTTCCTTTGTGTAGCCCTGGCTGTCCTGGACTCACTTTGTAGACCAGGCTGGCCTCGAACTCTCAAAGATCCGCCTGCCTCTGCCTCCCAAGTGCTGGGATTAAAGGTGTGCGCCACCACCGCCCGGCAAACCTCCAACTCTTAATGGGCAGGTAGAACAGGGACCTGATCTTCATGTTCTTGACCAGGCGACCCGGCCCAGTTTGGTGATGGGGATCCACTCCTTGCCTTCACTTTATCTCCATGAGCCCCATGGCCAAGGCCTCAACCGTGGGCCCCTAAAACAGATGCCGAATCCTCAGTGGAAGTCCTGCTGCCTCCTAATCCTGGATACCTGGCCCTCCCATTGCACAGGCATCATCTGCCATTTGACATTTTTCCAAAGAAGGAAGGAGGAGGAGGAGGTGGAGGAGGAGGAGGAGGAGGAGGAGGAGGAGGAGGAGGAGGAGGAGGAAGAAGAAGAAGGAAGAAGAGGAGGAGGAGGAAGAAATCTTTTAAAAATACATTAAATAGCCGGGTGGTGGTGGCGCACGCCTTGAATCCCAGCACTTGGGAGGCAGAGGCAGGCGGATCTTTGTGAGTTCGAGGCCAGCCTGGTCTACAAAGTGAGTCCAGGACAGCCAGAGATATTCAGAGAAACCCTGTCTCGAAAAACCAAAAAAAAAAAAAAATACATTAAATAAAGGACTGGAGTGCTGCTGAGTGGTTGAGGGCTTGTTGGTCAATCATGAGGACTGGAGTTCAAATCCTAGCACTCCCTCGTTAACCTGGTGTCAGCCTGATGTGGTGTAGACCTTTAATCCCAGTGCTTGGGAGGTAAAAGCAGGAGGATCTCTGTGAGTTTGAGGCCAACCTGGTCTACAAAGCAAGTCCAAGACAGTCAGGGCTACACAGAGAAACCCTGTCTCAAAAATACAAAACAAAACCAAAAAAACCAAAAAAAAAAAAAAAACCCTAAAAAGAAAAACAAAACAAAAAAAGAGTTTATGAAGCTGGGTATGACAGCATACTCTTGTAATCTCTGTAGTTGGGAAGTGGACTGATAAAGGACAAACAACAACTCAAGGTCATCCTTAGATGACTACATAGTAAGTTCAAGGCCAGCCTGGGGTATGTGACTGAGTCTCAGAAAACAAAGGTTATCAATGTAAAGTGTAAGATAACAATCTTGATTGTCTTCCTGCAGATACATAAAGGAGTGATAGAAGGAACAGAAGGACCACCACAGGGAGGAGGAGAGTATGGCTAAGCTACATAGGGAGGGAGATGGAAGGAAGGGGGACTGGCCAGCTTGGGGAAGAGTAACCTTCACAATGACCTTGAAATTGGGAAGATCTAGGTTCTGATCTCGGGCAAATCCATGTACTGCTCTCTGCCATTCTGTCAACTGGGGATCAGTGAGCCCCTGAACCTGCATCTTAGATCACATTACTCATTTGAAGGAGGCCAGATTTCTCTAAAACATCCTGTAGATCTCCTTGGCACCAGGAAGGCTCTTCAGCCAAGGGCGGTATTATGATTATTGTCATCAGTGTCACTACAAATTTACAGGTGGTTATTTGTGTTTGGGGCTCAGACTGGCAGCTTGTCACAGCTTCAGCTGTCCTTTAAACCTCCTGGCTTCGTGACCCATGACCCCATGACATCAGGCACCCGGGAGATACTTCCTTAGCACCTCTGCACAGGGTTTCTCCCAGTGCCATCTGCCTGCCTTCCTATCTCCTAGCTTTGTCACTGAAGGATCCTACCACGCTCCAGCAGCACCAGGTGCAGACCACAGACAGCCTCCTTCCCCATCATCTCCCACTGTCTGTCTGACATCCTCCTTTTGGCACAGGGCATCCCTGCATCTTCTCATGTGGGGGTTGGTCTGTGCTGTAGACTCAGGTTTCACGCCTCAGCTTTTACTTCTCTTTCCTGGAAACCACCATGGGGAGGAGGTGAGAAGAAATGCGAACTAGAAGAGATGAGATCCCTTTGGGCTGTGGCACCACCACTTCTCCTTCCCTATCCTTTTCCTTCCTCTGTGGCTGGTGGTAACTTCTCTTTCCCACCTCTAGCAGGAAGCAGGGCAGAGTCTGTGGGAAGCGATGTCTCTCTGGGTCTCCTGCCTGCCATGCAGCTCAGAACATTCTCCAGCACCCAGCAGAACATATCCACACATGTGTCCCATAGATTCCTCAGAAATGCAATGTTCAGAAGTGACTTGGGGCTGGGTGTAGCGGTGTATGATGTAGGCCTGTAGTTGCAGTACTGAAGAGGCAGAGGCAGGAGAATTACAGGATTGCCATGAGTTTTTTGTTTGTTTGTTTTTTTTTTTTTTTTTTTTGGTTTTTCGAGACAGGGTTTCTCTGTGTAGCCCTGGCTGTCCTGGACTCACTTTGTAGACCAGGCTGGCCTCGAACTCACAGAGATCCGCCTGCCTCTGCCTCCCAAGTGCTGGGATTAAAGGCGTGCGCCACCACCGCCCGGCTTGTTTGTTTGTTTTTAAGATTTATTTTATGTATATGAGTGCTCTATCTGCATGTATACCTGCATTCCAGAGGAGGGCATCAGATCACAGTATAGACGTCTATGAGCCACCACTTGGTTGCTGGGAATTAAACTCAGGACCTCCAAAGAACAGCCAGAGTTCTTAACCACTGAGCCAACTCTCCTTCCCTGTCATGAGTTTGAGACCAGCTTGGGTTACAGAGTTACTGTCTCAAAACAAAACAGCACAATTTGGAGCCTGGAGAGATGGTTCAGCAGGTAAGAGCACTGGCTGCTCTTCTACCTCCAGTACCAAAGGATCCAATGCTCTGTTTTGGCCTCTGCAGCCCCTGCACACATGTGGCTCATAGACATGCATGTAGTCAAAATATCCGTACACATGAAATAAAATAAAACAAAATTTGAAAGTTAAATAAAACAAAAATGCAAAAGCTATCTGGGCCTGATGACACATGCCTTTAATTCCAGCAGAGGTAAGCAGATCTCTGTGAGTTCAAGGCAAGCCTGATCTACATAGCAAGTTCCAGGCCACCCAGGGTTGCTTAAGGATGCCGTCTTAAACTAAAACCAAAATAAAACAAAGACCCCAACAAAATACACACACACACATGATAAATGTAATTAATTAAAAATCCGAAGAACAGAACATACACATAGTAAATAGATAAGTAAATGTAATAAGTAACCTAAACAAGAGCAAGAACAAAACATGAACACAGAACAAGATTTGAGGTTTTCCTTCTCCAGTCTGAAGATGGCACCTTCATCAGGCTAGTTGCCTAGTGTCCTTGACTTTCCTCTCATTCTCTGCTGAAGTCTGATAAACCATGAACTCCTCCCAAATTAGCCCCGAATCCATTTCTGTTCTTCCCCTCTGGCCCTTTATTCACCATCAGCCCTGCTGGGATCACTACTGTGATTTCCCTGCTTGTCCTACCCCAGGCCCGCTCTCCCCTGCTCTGTGCTCCAAACTCCTGTTCCTTGACAAAGACTCTCTCACTCCCTGGATACTTGGCTAAACTGAAGAAACCCATAAGAGGCAGGGCATGGTGGAGCACGACTTTAATCCCAGCACTCAGGAGGCAGAGGCAGGCTGATCTCTATGAGTTCGAGGCCAGTCTGGTCTATAGAGTGAGTTCAGGACAGACATGGGTACACAGAGAAGCCCTGTCTCAGAACACCAAAAACAAAAACAAAAATAAAACATCAGCAACAAAAAGAGATGAGGTGAAGCCGGGCAGTGGTGGCGCATGCCTTTAATCCCAGCACTTGGGAGGCAGAGGCAGGTGGATCTTTGCGAGTTCGAGGCCAGCCTGGCCTACAAATTGAGTCCAGGACAGCCAGGGCTACACAGAGAAACCCTGTCTCAAAAAAAAAAAAAAAAAGAGATGAGGTGAGAAAGAGAGAAAATTGGAGTGTCCCCATGAGAAGCTGTGTACCTATGAGCCCTGCTCTTGTCATGGGGGCCCTGTCCTGGGCCTTCAGCCCACTCCATTTCCAACTAAAACTATGTCTTCTTGCCTATTGATGCTCGGAGAAGAAATGGATACCTGTTTGGTAGTCTAGGGATACCTGTAAGCGAAACTTTGTTTTGTTTTTTGAGACAGGGTTTCTCTGTGTAACAGCCTTGGCTGTCCTTGACTCACTTTGTAGACCAGGCTGGCCTTGAACTCACAGAGATCTGCCTTGCTCTGCCTCCCGAGTGCTGGGATTAAAGGTGTGTGCCACCACACCCAGCAATTAGAGACAGCTGTGAACTGCCATGTGGTGTTGAGATTTGAACCGGAGTCCTTTGGAAGAGCAGCCAGTGCTCTTAACCGCTGAGCTATCTCTCTAGCCCCGTAAGCAAACTTTTTTTTTTTTTTTTTTTTGGTTTTTCGAGACAGGGTTTCTCTGAATATCTCTGGCTGTCCTAGACTCGCTTTGTAGACCAGGCTGGCCTCGAACTCACAAAGATCCGCCTGCCTCTGCCTCCCAAGTGCTGGGATTAAAGGCGTGCGCCACCACCGCCCGGCCCCGTAAGCAAACTTTTAAACTATATTTATTAATAATTTTTAACACCTACCACCTAACAAACCCTAACCCTTTAGAAGGATACCAATTCAGATGGCCTTAGGGGTGGGTCCTTTGAGGGCAACTGGTCAGCAGTCTGTCTGCAGGAACACCTCAATCAGCAGTCACTCGGAGTCACCTGGCTCTGGCTTTGCTGTGGCAGCCTCACTTCCACTTGAGACCAGCCTCTAAAGCCATCTGAGACTGCCAAACTTACATGGGGCAGATGCTATGCCTCACAACCTAATCCTTGGTGTTGTGGCCTTGCCAGGGCCTCCTCTGTTCCCCTGGGCCTTGCCACACCCTCACAATACAGTGGGCCAAACTCCCGCCTATTTTCTTGGTCTCTTCACAGTCTGAGGTAGCCTCACGCCTTGCTCACTCACTCAGCAGCTGCGGGCCCATGGACAGACATAGCCTCAGGCCGCCCTGCTCCTGCCACAGCTCTCCTCAGTGTCCAGTTCTCACAAACTTTCTCTGAGCAGGTACTATACCACACCTCTTGTGCCAGCCTGTGCTTACTTGTGGACTTGTGGCAGAAGTCCCTTTCTTTTTTTTTTTTTTTTTTTGGTTTTTCGAGACAGGGTTTCTCTGTGTATCCTTGGCTGTCCTGGACTCACTTTGTAGACCAGGCTGGCCTCGAACTCGCAAAGATCCACCTGCCTCTGCCTCCCAAGTGCTGGGATTAAAGGCGTGCGCCACCACCGCCCGGCAGAAGTCCCTTTCTATGGCCTTTCTCAGCCTCTGCTTCCTGTTCCTCGGCTGGTCTCTGTTTATGTGCTGAGGCACCTGACTGCCTGATTCTTAGGTCTGATGAGGCCTAGGGGCTAGTTAGCGTGTCACCTCCATCTCTTGAACCCTTCTTTTTTTTTTTGGATCTGCCACAACGTCCTTAAGTAGGGTGATGCTCTCAAGACCCCTGGCAGGTCTCTTGGTTTCTCGCAGTCCCTGGCCATGCTCTTCCACAGGACACTGTTTCTGCAGTCTCTCGGAGCCATGGCTATGAAAATGAGGCTTCACCTGGCCTAAGCCCTATGTGGATTCTGCTCACCTAGACCAAAATCTTCAGCTAGTCTCTTTCAAAGTGAGGCAGCGTTGAGAAGCAATGCCAAGCCAAAATCCCTTTTTCATTTTCCCTGGTTTTCACTAATTATGCATACAGGGTGCCTTCTCATTGGTCCTCCCGCTGTACATCTGTTGCCCAAGACCATACATACACTCTCTGCCAGGTGTTTCCCACAAGCCTCCTTTTAAGATACTGTCCTTCAGAAGCCCCCATATATTCACTAAAGAAATCTAACTCCCATTACAGATACCCTAGTTGTTCACTGTCCCACTTTGATTTCTTTTTTAAAACTTTTTTTTTTTTTTTGGTTTTTTCGAGACAGGGTTTCTTTGTGTATACATGGCTGTCCTGGACTCACTTTGTAGACCAGGCTAGCCTTGAACTCACAGAGATCCACCTGCCTCTGCTTCCCTAGTACTGGCATTAAAGGCATAAGCCACCATGCCACTTTGATTTCTATTGCTGTGAGAGATACCACAATCATAAACAAAATCAACTTAGGGAAGAAAGGGTTTGTTTGGCTTACAGGAACTAGGCCATAGGGAACTTTGCTTACTGGGTTGCTTAGTTTGCTTTTTTATCCAATTTACCTGCCCAGGGTTGGCACCTCCCATAATTGATTGGTCCCTCCCACAGTCATTAGTCAAGAAAATGTACCCAGCCGGGCGTGGTGGCACACGCCTTTAATCCCAGCACTTGGGAGTCAGAGGCAGGCAGATCACTATGAGTTCGAGGCCAGCCTGGTCTACAAAGTGAGTCCAGGACAGCCAGAGCTGTTACACAGAGAAACCCTGTCTCGGAAAAACTAAAAAAAAAAAAAAAAAAAAAAAAAGAAAGAAAGAAAATGTACCCACAGACTTGCTTAGAGGTGAATCTGATGGAGGGATTTTCTCAATTGAGGTTCCTCCTTCCCAGATGACCCTGTGTCAAGGTGACAAAAATCTAACCTACAGAGTCACACTCATTAAGTGGTTCTTAACCAGGAGTCAAGGTGGTCCAATAGATCATCTCTTGTCCCCACCCAGGTTCTTGTCCCACCCTCTTCCAAGAATGGTGTGGGGAGATGGAGAAAAGTGCAAATGGGAGGTACTTTGTGGCCAATTTGAGATTAATAAATTTATATAGGATAAACAACTAAAAATTGATTGCAATGTAAAATTTCTTTCTCTTTTTCAAAATTAAGTTCCTTTTTTAAATTTTTGTTTATTTATTTATTTAGGGTTTTTCTTTTTTTTTTTTTTTGGTTTTTAGAGACAGGGTTTCTCTATATAACAGCTCTGGCTGTCCTAGACTCACATTGTAGACCAGGATGGCCTCGAACTCACAGAGATCCGCCTACACCTCTGCCTCCCAAGTGCTGGGATTAAAGGCGTGCGCCACCAACGCCCGGCTATTTAGGGTTTTTCAAGACAGGGTTTCTCTGTGTATCCCTGGCTGTCCTCAACTCACTTTGTAGACCAGGCTTATCTTGAACTCACAGAGATCTGCCTATCTCTGCCTCCCTCCTGAGTGCTAGGATTAGTGTGCATGCCCAGCCAAAATTAAGTTCTTTAAATTACAACATTTTTTTCTGTTCAAGACCATTGACAATCATTTAAAACTATATATACATTATATATACATATATATATATTTATATGCATATTTATATGCACTGTCCTAGAACTCCCTCTGTAGACCAGGCTGCCCTCAAACTGAGAGATCCACCTGCCTCTGCCTGCCCAGTGCTGGGATTAAAGGCATGCACCACTACGCTCAGCTTTCAAACTTTAAATATTTGTTTTTTTATTTTTTTTATTTTTAGGTTTTTCGAGACAAGGTTTCTTTGTGTATCCTTGGCTGTCCTGAAACTCACTCTGTAGACCCGGCTGGCCTTGAACTCACAGAGATCCGCCTGCCTCTGCCTCCCAAGTGCTGGGATTTAAGGCCTGTGCCACCATGCCTGGCTAAATATATATATTTTGAAGTTTAGATTTACTTACTTTACGTGTATGAGTGTTTTGCCTCCTTGTACGTCTGTGAACCACATGTGTGCTTAGTGCCCAAAGAGGGCATTAGTCCTCTAGTACTGGAGTTAGAGACAATTGGATTATGAGTCACTGTGTGGATGCTTGCTGGGAACTGATCCTGCAAGAATAGTAAATTCTCTCTCTGTTTTTCTTTTTTTTTTTTTTTTTTTTTGTTGGTTTTTCGAGACAGGGTTTCTCTGAATATCTCTGGCTGTCCTGGACTCGCTTTGTAGACCAGGCTGGCCTCGAACTCACAAAGATCCACCTGCCTCTGCCTCCCAAGTGCTGGGATTAAAGGCGTGCGCCACCACCGCCCGGCTTCTCTCTGTTTTTCGAGACAGATTTTCTCTGTATAACAGAGCCCTGGCTGTCCTGGACTCACTTTGTACACCAGGCTGGCCTAGAACTCACAGAGATCTGTCTGTCCCTGCCTCCCGAATGTTGGGATTAAAAGCCTGCGCCACCATGACTGCCTACCGTAAGTTCTCTTAACCATTGAACTCATCTCTCTAGCCACTTGTGGCTTGAAATTTAAGTAAAACAGCCCTTGAACTGTGGATGTGGGATGGCCCACACAATTCAAGGGACGATCCTGATCCTTGCAGTAGACAGGATGGCTTCACAGTACTGAATAGTCCTCAGAATGCACTAAGAGACATCCTGAATGAGCAAGATGGCATTATACAGCGAACAGCATGGCTCTCACAACATGGACTCTTCTCTCTCATGTGGCAATCAGGGCTCTCGCTGTGAATGTACTGCCCTGTCACCCTGCTGTGAGTGGTGCATCATTAGCACACCTTTTTTTTTTTTTTTTTAAATATTTTACTTATTATGTATACAGTATTCTGCATGTATGCCTGCAGGCCAGAAGAGGGCACCAAATATCGTGTTTGTTAGTCAACCATGTGGTTGCTGGGAATTGAACTCAGGACCCCTGGAAGAGCAGCCAGTGCTCTTAACCTCTGAGCCATCTCTCCAGCCCTAGAACACCGTTTTTTGAGTGGGAATTTTCTTTTCTTTTTTTTTAAACATTTATTTATTTATTATGTATACAGTATTTGCTCTACATATATGCCCAGGCACCAGATCTCAATGTAGATGGTTGTGAGCCACCATGTGGTTGCTGGGAATTGAACTCAGGACCTTTGGAAGAACAGCCAGTGCTCTTAACCTCTGAGCCATCTCTCCAGCCCCCTTGAGTGGGAATTTTCTTTTTTTTTTTTTTTTTTTTTAAAGATTTATTTATTAGCCGGGCGGTGGTGGTGCACGCCTTTAATCCCAGCACTTGGGAGGCAGAGGCAGGCGGATCTTTGCGAGTTCGAGGCCAGCCTGGTCTACAAAGCGAGTCCAGGACAGCCAGAGCTGTTAAACAGAGAAACCCTGTCTCGAAAAACCAAAAAAAAAAAAAAAAGATTTATTTATTATGTGTACAGTGTTCTGTCTGCAGGTGTATCTGCAGGCCAGAAGAGGGCACCAGATTTCATTATGGATGGTTGTGAGCCACCATGTGGTTGCTGGGAATTGAACTCATGACCTCTGGAAGAGCAGCCAGTGCTCTTAACCGCTGAGCCATCTCTCCAGCCCGAGTGGGAATTTTCTTAAGGGCTTGTGCTGGAACTGAACCTTAAGCACAATCAATGCATACCACTCTAACACTGAGCTACAAATACCCACGCTTGCAAGGGATTCTGTGAGCATGTGTAACCATACTTTTAATTCTTAAACAGTTTTTATTAATAACTATATTCACTTATAACAAATACACTTACTTAATTACTATTCCTACAAATTCCTACAACCCCTAAGAACTAACCACTAAACCTATTGATAAGGATACAGTCTCTGGGGCAGGTCCTCAGTTGTCAGGAACACAGTCTCTGGGGTAGACCCTTTAATGCACTTAGCAGTCTTTATTCTGGAATATCTCAGACACAGGTTCGTCAGGGTAAATTGGCTATCGATGTCTCACCTTAAATAAGGCTTGAGGCGTTCTTCTCTGGGGGAGACCTCAGCTGTCTGTAGGCCAACTTACTTCCTGCGTATCAGCAACTCTGCCGCTCTGCCTCAGTCTTTAAAGCTGGCCACAGTTCCATTCAGGCCACTGTTCGGACAGGTCAAACCCCTCTAGGCAAAAGCTGAGCCACAGGGTTTAGTCCTTGGCCTTTTGCTGTCTTGCTGAGGCTTTCTCTGCTCACCAGCTTCTTTCTGCCTTAGGGAGATCCGGCCATTGGTCTACCAGCACTTTCTCCAGCAGGACTCTCGGAGCTCTCTAGTATCGGGGGCCTTAGCACAACCTCTCCGGGCTCATCCACTTGTCCTTAAATAGGATCACTCCTTGTTCCACCTGCTTCAGCTTAATTTGGGCTCTGCCCACTTAGCAGCTGAAAACAATGCCAGGTCATAAAGTCTTTCCTTGTTTCACCTGGCTTCAACCTTGTTTTTCAGTCCATAGAGACTCCCCTCTTTTCACGTGACTTCATCCATAAGCTGATAAGCAAATTGCTCACAGCCAAGTTGACCTTCATGCCCTGGATTAAGAGACTGTATCAGAAACCTAGATATTCACTAAATCTAACTTATATTAATCTATCAACCCCTACAAGCATGACTCTCATAAAAGCACGATGATGTGCCATGCCTTTGACCCCAGCCCTTTGACCCCAGCCCTTTGACCCCAGCCCTTTGACCCCAGCCCTCGGTAGGCAGAGGCAGGTGGAAATCTGTGAGTCTGAGGCCAGCCTGGTCTACAATGTAAGCCCAGGACTACATATAGAGAAACCCTGTCTTGAAAAACAAAACAAAGCCGGGCGGTGGTGGCGCACGCCTTTAATCCCAGCACTTGGGAGGCAGAGGCAGGCGGATCTTTGCGAGTTCGAGGCCAGCCTGGTCTACAAAGCGAGTCCAGGACAGCCAGAGCTGTTAAACAGAGAAACCCTGTCTCGAAAAACCAAAAAAAAAAAAAAAAAAAGAAAAGAAAAACAAAACAAAAAAAAACCTGTCACCTTTACACTTTTCCCCTCTCTAACCATTCTCCACATAGACACGGGAGGGGGGAAGGGCCCTACAGTTCTTTCTCTCTCTCTCTTTCCTTTTTTTTTTACTTTATTACTATTCATTGTTTTTGGGTCAGGGTGTCATGTATTCCAGGCCAGCATTGAGCTTGGCATACATACCTTGAACTCCTGAGTACCCTGCCGCTGCATCCTGCATACTGGGATTATGGGCCTGTGGCACCCTGCTCACGCTTGACATGTGTTGATTTAAATCTACTAACTCAGCAAATTGGTTAGTTTTTTTTGTTTGTTTGTTTTTTGCTCTTGTTTTTTCAAGATAGGGTTTCTCTGTGTATCTCTGACTGTCCTGGACTCACTTTGTAGACCAGGTTGGTCTTGAACTCACAGAGATCAGCCTGCCCCTGCCTCCTGAGCACTGGGATTAAAGGCGTGCGTCACCAGGCTTGGCCATTACAGGCAGCTGTGAACTGCCATGTGGGTGCTGGGATTTGAACCCGGGTCCTTTGGAAGAACAGTCAGTGCTCTTAACCGCTGAGCCATCTCTCCAGCCCTAAATTGGTTAGTTTTATTGTTAACTTGACAGGATTAAAGTCACTTGGAAAGAGGGAGCTTTAACTGAAGGATTGCCTTGATCAGATTAGTCTGTGGGCCATTGTCTTGATAGATGATTGATGTGGATAGGCTCAACCCATTGTGGGCAGCACCATCCTTAGGCAGGTGGGTCTGGGACCTGTATAAGCAAGCTAGCTGTGCATGAGTCAGAGAACAAGGCAGTACACAGTGTTCCTCCACGGTTTTTTGTTCGGTTCTTGCCCTGGCTTCCTTTGATGATGAACTGTAACCTAAAAAGCCCTTTCCTTCCTCAAGTTGTTATTGTTCAGCGTGTTTAATTATAGCATCAGATTAGCACAGAAAGGAAGCCTGGGGTGGAGACAGAGGTCTATAACTAAGCAATCAGGAGGATGAGGCAGGAGGATGGAACATTTGAGGCCAGACTGAACTATAGAGTGACACCCTGTCTTAATATATAATAAGGGTCTTGATTCTATGGGAAAAGGGGTATGCTATGGATTTAGGTCAGTTGGTAGAGGACTTGCCTAACATACATCAAGCCTGGGTTTGATCCCCAGTAGGTAAAATATGGGGCCAGGATGGTACCTAAAACAAAGTAAAAATTCAGGTCTTCAGGGTTGGATGTGGCTCATGGCTCTATTTGTCTTTAATGTCATGTAGAACATTTCCATTCTTGCAGAAACTTTCAGTGGACAGCATTGTTTTAGAGTTTCTTTGCATATTTAAGTAAAAGCAAACCAAAAAAAAAGCAAATCAAAAATTCATAAATTCGTACAGTCTTACTTTCATTTCTACTCCAGAAGCATTGCCCTCTAAACACGGCTCTCCATCCTCCTGTGTCAGCTGCTTCTCTTGGACCTTGCCACATCAGCACACAGCAAGCTTCCTCTTTCTTTATTTTCAGTGGCAGATCGTCCCACAGTAAATGGGGCACATTATTTAAGCAGACTCCCACCAGTGGATAAAAGGCCACCAGACATGTCTTCCTTATACAAACAGTGCCATGGTGGAATGAATGTCCTTTGTTCATCTGTCATCTTGCTTATGTGTAATTGTCCATCAAAGAAGACCAGAGGAATCAATTCTAGAGCACCAGTTTGATCATGCCCCTGTCCCGGTTGAGCACACACTGCTCCTGCTGTCCTCAAAAGCCTCTGGGAAATTCCTACCCAGCCAGCCCTCCATTTGGGCTCAGTTTGGGCTTCCCCTCCCTGGGATCACTTTTTCTCCTTCAGGCTGGAACCCTGTGGGGGAGGCATGGGGCTTCATCTCCAGGGCCTGATCCAAGCAAAGCCTCCATCCATGTCTGCAGAATTCTGAATATGCTTGGAGCTCTAGGTGCATGCACTTTCTTTCACTGATTTTTAAGTGTGTGCCTGAGTACAAGCATATGTGACAGGGTGTCAGAGTGGGGGCTACAAGCAGTTGTTACAGGGAGTTGTGAGTTGCCTGATATGGGTGCTAGAGAACTGGGGTCCTCCGTAAGAGGAGCAAGTGCTCTTACCTGCTGAGCCATCTCCCTGTCCCTTTTTCCTTCCTTACTTTGAGCCTCTTATCTAACCGTTATACATCCTTCAAGGCCAAGTCCAAGGGCTTCCTTCCTTCCTTCTTCCTTGCTGGATTTTCTCATTATTGCAGGCCAGACTTGAACTTACTCCATCACCAAGGCAGACCTTTAACTTGGTGATCCTCCTGCCTCAGCCTCCCAAGTGTTTGACATGACAGGCCTGTGTCACTCCGCCTGACACAGATTTCTCCTCCTTTCCTAGATTTCTCTAGCAGTTCCCTCCCATCATGCCATGAACTCTGGCATTTTCAGCATCCAGAGTTAACACTTGACTCTTCTCTTAGTTTCTGGATATAAGGAATCTCTTTCCAAAGAAATTGAAGAGTCCAGAAAAATCTTTAGGAAAAAATAGCAAGCAAGGGCTGTGACATGACTTAGCTGTAGAGCACTTGCCTAGTAAGTCTGAGACCTTAGGTCCAATCCCCAGCCTTTCTCTCCTCTCCCTACAAACAAAGCACTCAAGTGCAAAGCAGAACTTTCTTCCTCAGTCAAAAGAAGGATGAGAGAAGGGTTGGAAAGAAGTCATTCTCCTGATTCAGTGCCACCTAATATTTTAATACCTTCACTCATCCTTTTTTTTTTTTTTGAGAATGGGTCTCTGCGTAGCCACGGCTGTGTTAGAAAGTACTGGGATTAAAGGCATACACCAACATACTGGATTTTTATCCACCATTCAAAGTCATCGAACACCCCACCGTTGACTCAAAGCTGCGTGCTAGGATACGGTGGTTTCATCAGAACACACAGAACCAGGTTCCACCTCTGCCACACTCTATCCTCAGTCTGCCTCTGGAAAATGGGATGATTTTAACTACACTGAGTGCTGCTGTCAGGATTAAATGAGATGTCATGTGTGGTGTCCCTGGATTCCTCTGGCTCTGAGGCTCTGAGTGACTTACCTCACCTGAGAGCTTTTGATTTTCTCATCTCCAACAAAGAAAATTACTTTGGGAGCTTGTAAAACTCTTTCAACATTTTTGTATGTTTGTTGTTTGCTTTTTGTTTTATTAGAAAAAGGTCTCAATGTATATATAATCCAGGATGACTTCACATTTTTTTCTTTTCTTTTCTCTCTCTCTCTTTTTCTTTCTTTTTAGAGATATGGTCTCACTATGTAGCCCTGCTATATATATCCTGGAACTCACTATGTAGATCAGGCTGTCCTTGAACTCACAGAGCTCCACCTGCCTCTACTTCCCAAGTGCTGGGATTAAAGGTGTGTGCCACTATGCCCCTAGCTGTCCTTAAATTTTCAGTGCTCCTATTTCAGTTTACAAATCTTCAGATTATTGGTGAATGCTACCATATCAGGGTTTTTTGATTGTTTGTTGTTATTTTCTTTCTTTCTTTTCTTTTTTTTTTTTTTGAGACACGGTTTCTCTGTGTAACAGCTCTGGCTGTCCTGGACTCGCTTTGTAGACCAGGCTAGCCTTGAACTCACAGAGATCCACCTGCCTCTCTGCCTCCCAAGTACTGGAATTAAAAGAATGTGCCACCATGCCACATCAGGTTTTAACAAATATTAATTATTATTCAAGGCAGGATCTCACACTGTAGCCCAGCAGTCTTCATATTCAGAGCAATCCTCCTGATTCAGTCTACCAGTTGCTAAGATTTATAGCCACCAATACTTGGCTTTCCAAATGTTTGCTGAGTGCCTAACATGTGTCAGGTAGGATTCTCCAGGATAGGGTCTTAGTAGTGAAGAAACAGACAGAAGTCCCTGTGCTCAGGGAGCTTGTGTTCAGGTAGTGGGGAAGAAGGTAAGCCTTCTATGGCATGCTAAAAAGTAATAAATACTACAGAGGAAAAACAAAAACATTAGGGGAGAGGCAGGATTTTGGATTTCAAGATGCAATACAGCCTGGTGAGGTGGTGCATACCTTTAGCCTCAACTACTCAGGAATTCAAGGCCAGGACTGGAGAGATGGCTCAGAGATTAAGAGCACTGGCTGCTCTTCCAGAGGTCCTGAGTTCAAATCCCAGCACCCACATGGTGGCTCATAACCATCTAAAATGAGATCTGGTGCCCTTTTCTGGCCTGCAGGCATACATACTTCAATATAGAACATTGTATACGTATTAAACAAATAAATACATATTTAAAAATGTAATAATAATAATAAGGGGGATAGAGAGATGGCTCAGTGAGCCGGGCGTTGGTGGCGCACACCTTTAATCCCAGCACTCAGGAGGCAGAGGCAGGCAGATCTCTGTGAGTTGGAGGCCAGCCTGGTCTACAAAGCCAGTCCAGGACAGCCAGGACTACACAGAGAAACTTTGTCTCAAAGAAACAAAATAATAATAATAATAATAATACCACACATGCACACACAAAAAGAGATAGTAATAACAATGATGACAATAAAGTAGAGAGCAATTGAAGTTACCCAACATCATCCTCTGGCCTCCACATCCTCAGCACACACATGTACATACACACAAAAAAGAAAAACAAAGAAGGTTATCCAAGAATGGCTTCCCTGACAAGGTGGTGCTTGGGGAAGGAAAGGGCTGGCATGCCACCCAATAGGCAACTGTAGAGGCCCTGAGTTAGGTGGGCCTGACTGGAGGGAGGGAGTCTTAATGACAGTGTCCTGTGATCCTGGTTGTTTCAGTCATGAGCCTCAGGTACTAGTAAGTCCCATGAGTCAGCGATGTCTTCCAGCAATGCTGTCCTAAGTCAGGACAACACACATCCTTTTCTGCCCTGCCCTGATAGCCACTGAGCCTGGGCTCACTAAGAGGGCAGTGGCGACAGGAATGGCAGGGCCAGATTCCACATTCCCAACACACCCATCAATTCCCGCTCCATCTGGCAGCTTGTTGGGCTGCAGAGAACAGGGTGATGTTGAAGAAATGGGCAGGGCTCCTGGCCACTTTGAAGTCGGGGAGGGCCTAAGAACAGATAACAGAATAATATCAATAGGTACCTCTTATGGAACCTTCATGTCAGACCAGGGCCTGACACTAGGTGTTTCTTTTTTTTTTTTTTTTTTGGTTTTTCGAGACAGGGTTTCTCTGTATAACAGCTCTGGCTGTCCTAGACTCACTTTGTAGACCAGGCTGGCCTCGAACTCACAGAGATCTGCCTACCTCTGCCTCCCAAGTGCTGGGATTAAAGGCGTGCGCCACCAATGCCCGGCTACACTAGGTGTTTCTAATACCACCCCACAAGGCTCCCTTGGGCCTTTTTGGAGAACTCAGGATGTAACACACACACACACACCTGCCACCACAAGGGGCTGCACTGCTAACCAGGGCTCTCAGTCTGCCCTGCCCGCCCCCCCAGAGAAGAACCTTGCTGTTCCTGTCTGCCAGGTCTGTAGCCTACACAGGCCCAGGCAGGCCCTGGCCTCCCCCTTGGTGACTGAGAATGGCTCAGTGAAAAATCAGGTTTTGCTGGCTCTGGGAGCAGAGCTGAGTCAGGACTTTCCCAGAGTCTTCAGGGCTGGGCCTGACCCTTCACTCAGCCACTAGCCTAGAGGTGGAGGAAGACGCTCAGCACTTGGCACCTTGAAATCCTGTTCTTTACGTCACTTCCTACTGCTCTGGCTCTTCTGCTCCAGATGTCCTGGTCACCCTGCTGAACCCCCATCAGTCCCTTCTGCACAGATCTTTCACTTTCTTTTCTTCATACTGAGACAGGCTTGTGAGTTTGCTCCCTAGGTCTTTGCCTACACACTTCTCAGCAAGGCCTTCTCCGGCTACTAAAACGGAGGCCTCACTCCAGCCCCTTTTCCCTTTGCCCTATCCCAGCTCTCTATTCTCTTTGGACTTGCCTTTTACTGCACAGTAAGCTGTACACATTTTCTTTTTGTGAGATAGGTTCTCATGCAGCCCAGGCTAGCCACAAATGCTATGTAGTATACAGCCAAGTCTGACCTTGAACACCTGACCCTCCTCTGTCTAGCATCCAAGTACTAGTATATACCACCACCTCAGAGCCTCTCTATGCATATTTTTGCCTAGAGCCCCCAACATGTCAGAGTTCGGTTTTTTAGCTGCTTTACTGAATTTTTTTTTTCCGTCACCAACAACAGTACCTGGCATAGAATAAGTTTGATCAATAAATAGTTGTTACATGAATGAATACAAAAGCCCTGAGATAATTTCCAACTCATTAAAAGGGACCCCAGAAGAGGCTGGGAGGACTGATGTAGGGAGTGGTGGTACATTCCCGTTATCTTAGCATTTGGGAGGAGGAGACAGGAGACTCAAGGGTTGAAGGCTACATAGTGAGTTCAAATTTGAGTTCCAGACCAGCCTGGGATACAAGAGACACTGTCCTTAAAGGAAACATAAAAAGCCCATCCTTGGGGATCCAAGAGAACTAGGTCTGAAACTGCCCTGTGTTGCTCTTCTCCCTCTCCCTGTGACTTTCTGTGTAGATCAGGCTGGTCTGGAACTCTCAATTCCGGTCTCAGGTTTCCTCTCAAGTGCTGGGATTACAGATACACATTCCTAGTGTGCCACCACACCCAGCCCAACACTTATCCTAACTCTCAATTTTTTTTTTTTGGTTTTAGAGTCATTCTTTTTTTTTTTTTTTTTTGGTTTTTCGAGACAGGGTTTCTCTGAATATCTCTGGCTGTCCTGGACTCGCTTTGTAGACCAGGCTGGCCTCGAACTCACAAAGATCCGCCTGCCTCTGCCTCCCAAGTGCTGGGATTAAAGGCGTGCGCCACCACCGCCCGGCTTCATTCTTTTTTTTTATTTGCACAAATGTTTTGCTTGTATGTATGTTTGTGGACTGTGTGCATGCCACTGCCCATGTAAGTCAGAAGAGGGCTTTTGAATCCCCCTGGAACTGGAGTTTATGAATGGCTGTGAATCACCATGTGAACGCCCGAAATTAAACTTGGGTCCTCTGTAAGAGCAATACGTGCTGTGCTCTTAACCACTGAGCCATCTCTCTGGCCCTCAATTTCCTTAAAAAAAAGGAAACCATAAAAAGCTCTCTCGGCCGGGCGGTGGTGGCGCACGCCTTTAATCCCAGCACTTGGGAGGCAGAGGCAGGCGGATCTTTGTGAGTTCGAGGCCAGCCTGGTCTACAAAGCGAGTCCAGGACAGCCAGAGATATTCAGAGAAACCCTGCTTCGAAAAACCAAAAAAAAAAAAAAAAGCTCTCTCTACATGCCTGACAGGCCTGAGAGAATGTAATGACTCTTTGGTGATGTTCATGGCCAATAAACATGGCCCCTGCTGTCTACACAGCCACCATTTCCATATGATGGTGCATGGTCCATCAGAGAGCTTCTTCTTCGTTCACTGATTCAACAAGTGTTTACCGAGGATGTGTTCTGTGCAGGCAGAACTGTCTTCACAAGCAGACTTCCTTGTAAGGTGTGCCACAGCCAGTGGCCCTGTAGCCTTTGCCCTCCCTGGCAAGCCAGGCTGCAAATGACAGCTTCAGCTGTGGTTTGGGAGCATGGTGCCCTCTGCTGGGAGGGAAGTGGACGTTCCCTATGGGCTAACCACAGCCACTGATCACTGAGGGTGTCCCAATCTGGGAATTTCCGCGAATTCTTTCCTTAGAAGCTTACCTTAGAGCAGGTTCTATGTATATGGATGTGTAACCAGGTCTGCACTCCCTCAACCCCCTGCGTCAGTAGTGCTAGCAATCGCCCTACACTGCCTTTCCGTGCCAGGCACCCTCTGCGCACATTCCAGATGAAAGCTCATTTACTCACCCCGTTTGCAGTTGGGAAAAAACGAGGCACAGAGAGCTGAAGCAATTTGCCCAAGTCCTTATCCAGAAGTGTAGGATCTGAACTTGGCCTCCGAGAACCATGCCTCCTTAGAAAAGCTGGGTGGGAAAACCAGCAGTGGTGGCATATGCCTTTAATCCTAGCACTTGGGAGGCGGAGGCAGGGAGTTTGAGGCCAGCTTGGTCTACAGAGTGAGTTCTCAGACAGCCAGGGCTGCACAGAGAGATCCTGTCTCAAACAAACAAGAAACTAAAAGTTGGATGGAAGGTGGGAAGGAAGGCTCCGACTTTAGTTTGTGGGGAGGTGGCCCATGGAGTTCCCCAGTGAGCCAAACTGGACACATATAGGGTGGGCTGCTGGTGGGGCTTTCCAGGGGGACTTCCCCGACTGTCAATGGTGGTCTGTCACCCAGCTCACCTCACAGATGGCCCCTGCCTTGACTGGATATCTGATCACAGTTCTGTACTTGGGTCTTAAAACCTTTCTTAGGCCTCAAAATGGCAAAATGACTGGGCATGAGGAATTAACTGCACCCTAGTGGAGGGGGGAGGGAAAGCATTGGCTAGGTCAGTGACAAGGTAAAGGCTGCTACTGGGCTGACCTCTCTGGGGTGAGGGGAGTTTGTAAGGAGAATGGGAGGAGGAGGCTGAGGAGAAAGGTCTCAGGGAACCTAAGACCCTTCTCACAGGAATGCTCTGGGTTATATATGTTTGTTTTTTGCTCTAAGATAGGGTTTCTCTGTATAACAGCTCTGACTGTCCTGGACTCACTTTGTAGACCAGGCTGGCCTCGAACTCACAGAGATCCTCCTGCCTCTGCCTCCTGGGGGTTTTGTTTTGCTGTTGTTTGGTACTCTCACCATGAAGCCCAGGCTGGCTTTGAATTCTCACCCTCCACCCTCGCCTTCCCTAGTACTGGGATCTTCAGTATGAGCCACCACATCTATCCTTAGAGATTCACTTTTTCTTCCCTCTTGGGCTTTTCGGAAGTCTGTAGAGATATTTGAGACATGGAGAGAGCAGACCCCAGAGGTCTTTTCAGTGCCCATTAGTCATCCTAGGTTGAGCCTTCCACTCTAGAGAGCCCTGATCTCAGGCAGAACTGCACCTCGGCTCTCATTGGATCAGAGGCGGATGCCCCGGACTGTTTTGAAGCTGTTGTTAGAAACAAGACAAAACCCTAGTAGAATTTATGTTCACAGTTGGTGGTGAGAGCAAATCAATACCAAATTGGGTGTGATGGAGACAACATAGTGGCCACCAAGCTGTTATGCGAAAGTGTAACACAAAATGAGGGCATAGAGGGTTACATACAGGGGAAATGTTAGAGGAGACACACACCTGAACTATGAAATGTTAAAGACTAGTCAATACCCAGGCAATCCTCATTAGCATGGCCTATTAGGGGTTTGTGTGTGTGTGTGTGTGTGTGTGTGATCACTACTCATTAGGAATAGAGACAGTGACTTACTCCCTGAAAATATTTTTCTTTTGCTTTAAAAAGTTGCATTTAGGGCTGGAGAGATGGCTCAGAGGTTAAGAGCACTGGCTGCTCTTCCAGAGGTCCTGAGTTCAATTCCTAGCAACCACATGGTGGCTCATAACCATCTATATTGAGGTCTTGTGCCCTTTTGGCCTGCAGGCGTACATACTTCAATTCAGAACATTGTATACATAGTAACAAATAATAAATCTTAAAAAAAAAATAAAAAGTTGCATTTAGGCCAGTTATGGTGGAGCACACCTTTAATCCCAGCACTTGGGAGGCAGAGGCAGGCGGATCTCTGTGAGTTCGAGGCCAGCCTGGTCTACAAAGTGAGACCAGGACAGTCAAGGATACACAGAGAAACCCTGTCTCAAAGAACCTCTAAAAAATAAAAAAGTTGCCTTTATTTGTTTAGTTTGTGCATTCATGTGTGTGTGGGTCTACAGACATTAGGAATTCAGTTCTCTGGGTCCCCAATTAATGAATTCAGGTCATCAGGCTTGGGCTTGGCAGCAAGCTCCTTCACCTGATGAGCATCTCCTCGGACCCTGGTTTCTTGTTATAGAGCCTCATGGCCACAGGTCCACTTTGCACTTGGGAGGCGCCACTCACAGCAAGAGAACAGTTTGGCACATGCCCTGAGGTCACCTAGTCAAGGCCTGCTCTTCCCAGCTGAGACCAGTAGTCTCAACATCGTCAAAGGAGACCAGGCTTGGCTGTGAGAAGCCACCTCTCTGACACCTTCCAACGAGTCCCACGGGAGAAGCGGGCTGAACAGTGCCTGTTTGGTTTTGTCTCTAGCTGGAGATGCAGGTAGGATTTCCTTGCTTCATTCAGCTTCTGAGAGGGGAGCCAAAGATAACAGGCAGCAGGTGTGACTGGCTTTGACACCCTATCCTTCCACACCTGTTTATCAACAAGAGCAGCAGTAGGGGACCAGAGGCAAAGGGGCTCAAAAGAAACAGCAGGAACAGCCTTGGTCTGAGGGCTAAGGTACAAACAGATCAAGGACAGGTGAGAAAACTACATAATTCCCTTGAGTACTTTTTGTTGCACTTTTACTAGTTAGTGTACTTGCGCACCGGTAGGCAGGCCATTGGTGCATGTGTGGAGGTCACAGGATCACCTGGGAGAATACCACGTGGGTTCCAGTGACCACACTCAAGTTGTCAGATCTGGTGGCAGGCACCTTTATCTGCTGAGACCTCCCACTGACCCTGTAACTAACTCCCTTTTGATTTCTTCATCGGATGACATTGGCCTTGATATCAAACCTAAACATGCACCCCAATCACCTGTGGGTCTGTGCAACTCATGGGAGGCTCCACCCTCAGCATCAGGTGACAGCTGGGGCTTCCTGGTCCAGGACTGGATTTGAAGTAGAGCTGCTTGAAAGATTTAACCACTCCTGGAGCTGGATGGTCCCAGCAGTTAAGAGCACTTGATGTTCCTGTAGAACTCTGTGAGTTCAAGGCCAGCCTGGTCTACAAAGTGAGTCCAGGACAGTCAAGGATACACAGAGAAACCCTGTCTCGAAAAAACAAACAAACAAACAAAAAAAAGAGCAATTTTGTGGGGCCACAGAGAGATGACTAAATGATAAAGAATGCTGACTTCTTTTCGTGAGGACCTGGGTTCAATTCCCAGCATCCATGTGGCAACTCACAACTGTCTGTATCTCCAGTTCCAGGGGATCCAACACTCTTGTGGCAAAGAAGGCACCAGACACACACGTGGTATGGAGACATACATGCAGGGAAAACACCCATAAACATAAAATAAAACAAAAAAGAACAATTTTGGATTTCACTTTAAAGTCATCAATCTGACTTCTGCTTCCTTGTTCCAGCAATGTCAGGAACATTCTAATTTATTCTTTTTTTTTTTTTTAAAGATTTATTTATTAGCCGGGCGGTGGTGGCGCACGCCTTTAATCCCAGCACTTGGGAGGCAGAGGCAGGTGGATCTTTGTGAGTTCGAGGCCAGCCTGGTCTACAAAGCGAGTCCAGGACAGCCAGAGATATTCAGAGAAACCCTGTCTCGAAAAAACAAAAAAAAAAAAAAAAAGATTTATTTATTATGTATACAGTGTTCTGTCTGCAGGTATATCTGCAGGCCAGAAGAGGGCACCAGATTTCATTATGGATGGTTGTGAGCCACCATGTGGTTGCTGGGAATTGAACTCATGACCTCTGGAAGAGCAGCCAGTGCTCTTAACTGCTGAGCCATCTCTCCAGCCCTCTAATTTATTCTAATATGACCAACACTCTGAATGAATTCTCTGTCCTGTTTTGCTTGATTTTGACATATCATTTTAAAACAAAACAAAACAAAAAAATCATAAATAAGTCACTCTTTAACACAGGAAAATCCCCTCAGAGGATGACTGTGAGGCCAAGCAAAAGCCATCATCACAGCTAAGAGCTGCTGGTCTCGCACTGGCCATGTGGCGGGTTATCAATTCATTCGACCATAAAACCTGTTTGCTCATTTGTTTGTTTAAGACATGGTCTCACCACAAAGCTCTGGCTGGCCTGGACAGTACTTTTGTTTTCTGAGACAAAAGTCTCGATATGTAACCCAGGCAGACCTCCAATCTGCGACCTCCTGCCTCAGCCTCCCGAAGGCTGGGGTTCTAGACACATTACCTATGATCCTTCTTTTCCCTCCCCCTTCCTAGATGCTGACCTCACTTGCTGTGTAGCTCACAAAGACTTTGAACCCATGCTTTCACCTCCCAAGTCCTTGGACCACTCAATTCCAGGAAAGGAAGTTAACTGTGGTTCTCTAGTAGCGCCAAAGCGGCAGGCGTGGGGAGATCTGTACCCCACCTCCTGCCTGCCACTGATCACTTCCGCCTTCCTGTCCTGAGATCAGCTAAACCCACAGGGCAGGCAAGTGTATCCTGAGCATACTTGCTGCAAGGGGGAAGTTGGGGAGAATGAGAGTGTTTGCAAGAGCTTGTAAAGAAAAGTCTACAACACACCAAACTGATTGCTTCACATCACATAACGCATGGTATAGTATGTGACTTAGATATGCCTTTTGTTTTAAACTCACTCCCCCAGCACCTCTGGGAAAAGTTCATTTAATAAAAAAATTCCAGAACATTTACACGATTGTCATCACTCTCCGTCTACAGCACAATAAACAGGGAAAATAAAAAAATACAAGACACCTTGACAACTTAAGACATACTCAGTGAAAAGAAAAACTGTCCCAATGTGAGGCCTCCAGGCCTGGAGATCAGAAAAAGGTACCAGGTTCAGTGAGCCCCGCAGGCATCTCTTTTGGAAGACCTGAGGGGACACTGGTGCCCCTCCAAGACTCTTTTTGAAAACTGCATTAAAAAAAAAAAGGTGCAATAAAAGGCTTCTTCCTAAAGGGAGGGATCCATTTAAGTCACCTAGGGCATCAGAGCAAGTCGGCCCTGAGTGGGCAGGGCTAAGTGTTGTCTGGCAGGTGGGAGACATCTAGAAATTCCACCTCTGAGAGGGCTCAGCGTTGGCTGAGAGGGGATTGACGTTGAAATCGGTGATTTCCCTCCACCCGAAAGGCTTACAGTCCAGCCTTCACGTCAGATGCAGTGTGCTATGTGGGTGCGCCACTTCCTGGTGAGCTCCAGAGTCTTCGGCTGAAGTGGAAGCAGCTAGGCTTCCTTGAGATGCTGCTGTGAGCCGGATCTTGCCTGGATAGCTCGGCAGGCCAGCCTAGTCCTCCTCGCCGCCACCATACATGTCAGCCAGTTTCTTGAAC
Organism: Lophiomys imhausi; assembly: GCA_907164525.1. Taxonomy (NCBI): domain Eukaryota; kingdom Metazoa; phylum Chordata; class Mammalia; order Rodentia; family Muridae; genus Lophiomys; species Lophiomys imhausi. Next base: position 2,595,962 of record CAJQZJ010000896.1, on the reverse strand, counting down.
CGATTTCCCCACTCGTTAAGGTAGTTGTAGTCCTGGTCCTGCTCGGAGGTGGAGGATGTGAGGGAGCTCAGGGAGGCAGCATCGGAGCCGCTGCCCTCATAGTCAAACACCAGCAGGGAGTCATAGGGCGGGGCGGTAGGGTCTGTGTTGGCAGTCTTCAGGTTCTAGGGTGAGAGAGATTTGCAGTTAGCAATGGCAGGACGGTGACCCTAACCAGATGACTGGCTTCTGGCAGATCAGTGCATCTGTTGAGACTCTATATCCAACCCCACCTCTACCCCAGGTTCTACATGTACATTCCCCCCCCCCCCCCGACACATAATTATTATTATTATTTATTATTTTGTTTTTTTTTTTTGAGACAAGGTCTCATCATATAGCTCTGGCTGTCTGGAACTCAATTTGTAGATCAGGCTAGCCTTGAACTCACAGAGTTCTGACTGCCTCTGCCTACTGAATTCTGGAACTAAAGGCATGGACCACTACACCCAACCTTTAAAAATTATTGAGGGGCTGGAGAGATGGCTCAGCGGTTAAGAGCACTGACTGCTCTTCTAAAGAACCTGAGTTCAAATCCCAACACCCAAATGGCAGTACACAGCTGTCTGTAATTGCCAGGCATGGTAGTGCACACCCACTTGGGAGGCAGAGACAGGTGGATCTCTGTGAGTTCAAGGCTAGCCTTGTCTACAGAGTGAGTCCAGGGCAGCCAGGGATACACAAAGAAACCCTGTCTCAAAAAAACCTTAAAAAAAAAGAAAAAAAATTATTACTATTAGCTGGGCGTGGTGGCACATGCCTTTAATCCCAGCACTTGGGAGGCACAGGCAGATAGATAGATCTCTGTGAGTTCCAGGCCAGTCTGGTCTACACAGTGAGTCCAAACATGTGTATATATATATATATATATATATATATATATACACACACACACACACACACACACACACACACACATTTATTTATTTATTTTTTATTTTTGTTTTTTGAGATAGGGTTTCTCTTTGTACCTTTGGTTGTCCTGTGGAACTTGCTCTGCTCTGTAGACCAGGCTAATCTTAAACTCACAGAGATCCACCTGCCTCTGCCTTCTGAGTGTTGGGATTAAAGGTATGTACCACCAAACCTGGCCTAAAAATTATTTTTTATTTTTAAAAAGTTTATTTATTTTATGTGCATTGGTGTTTTGCCTACATGTATGTTTGTATACCATGTGCATGCAGAGGCCAGAAGAATGCACTGGATTCCCCCTGAACTAGAGTTTCAGATAGCTGGCAGTGCCTATGTGGGCACTTGGACTCAATACCCCGTCTTCTAGAAGGGCAGCCAGTAACTGTTGGGCCATCTCTCCAGGTCCACATACACAAATTTAAAATAAAATAAAATTTAAAAAGTTGTCCTCTGACTCTAACATGTGTACCATGACAGATGTGGAGGACAGACACACTAAATACATAAATATTAAAAAAAAAAAAAAAAAAAAAGCTGGGCGGTGGTGGTGCACGCCTTTAATCCCAGCACTTGGGAGGCAGAGGCAGGTGGATCTTTGTGAGTTCAAGGCCAGCCTGGTCTACAAAGTGAGTCCAGGACAGCCAAGGATATACAGAGAAACCCTGTCTCGAAAAACCAAAAGAAAAAAAAAATCGGGCTGGAGAGATGGCTCAGCGGTTAAGAGCGCTTCTGTTAGCTGCTCTTCCAGAGGTCCTGAGTTCAATTCCCAGCAACCACATGGTGGCTCACAACCATCTATGATGAAATCTGATGCCCTCGTCTGGCAAGCAGGCATACATGAAGACAGAACACTGTGTACTTAATAAATAAATCTTTAAAAAAAAAAAATCAAGAGGCCACGAGTAGTATCTTAAGCCTTTGACTACAGTACATGGAAGGCAGAGGCAGGAGAGTTTCTGTGAGTTGGAGGACAGCCAGGGCTACAGAGAAACCCTGTCTTGAAAAACAAACAGGGTGGAGTATGGCTCAGCAGCTAAGAGCACTGGCTGCTCTTCCAGGGTTTCAAGTGTCAGCACCCTCATGGGGGCTCACAACTGTCTGCAACTCCAGTCCCAGAGGATCCAGCACCCTCCTCTGGCTTCTGAGAGTACTGAAGAGTACATGCTGATTACAGACAAGAATGTAGGCAAAATAACCATACACACAAAATAAAATAATTTAAAAACAAGCTACAAAAACAAAAACAAAAAAAAAACCCAAAGGACAAAAACCACACATGAAAACCTTACACACCAAAATCCTAAATCAAACCTAAGTTGTCTGACTCCAGGATATTTTCCTATTAACTTAGTTTTTGAAGAAATGGTATAAATAATGAAAATATTCCTACAAATTTGGAGTTTATGGAGTAGAGAAGACACACTCACAGATAGAGTTTGAAAAGATTACATAGTTGGTGGAGAGAGCCAGGAACAGAACACAGAGCCAATACAGAAACCCTATACTTGTTCTCCCATGCAACTTGTGCTTGACTCAGGGATGCTCTGGGTTAACCTGTCATGCCTCACCTCGATGATGAAGTTGCCGATTTCATCTGGGTTGGCTGGCCGGGGACGGTACATGGGTGTGGGGATGAAGGTTGGTGCCACATCATTGCGGAGAACCACCTCAGGCCTGGCCTCCAGCCCCCGGTGAAGTTGAGTGATGTCATAGTCCTTTGTGAAAACAGAGGGGGGTGTTGGGTTGAGAATGTGCCCTACTCCCCAGAAGTCTCATCTCACCCCTGAGGCTCTGGGAGATGCCAAGGACCCCAGAAACCCCTCACTTTTACTGTCCCTTCTTCCAAATTAAGGGCAGAGCCATTTATCTGGGACAAAGAGACTATGGCACTAGACCCCCTCCTCCCAGGAGAGGGAGCTGGTGGCTAGTTCTACATGAAGACTGGTATCTCTACCAGGGCTAGTCAACACACTATGAGAGGCTGTTGGATTACCCCACCATTCCCATCATGGGCCTTGGGGACTTCCATATCTCACACTTAACCCTTCCAGTGACCCACCTGGTCCTCTTCGCCACCACCCTCTTCACCGTAATAGAAGACGTTGTCACGGGTGTCATCCTCTGGGAGCAGAAGGGGCTCTTTGACCTTTCTCTTCTTTCTCACCAGCAAGAGGAGCGCCAGGAGAAGGGCTGAAAAAGTGGAGAAATTTTAAGTACTCCCCCAATGATGAGGCCAGCCAAGACCCCCAGGCCCTCAGAGCGTAGTAGTTGCTTGCTTGCTTGCTTTCCTTTCTTTATGGATTTTTTCAGAGAGTTTCATGTAGCCCAACTTTGTCTCAATGTCTAGCAGAGGGTAGTCTTGAACTCTTGATCCTCTTGTGTGACAGCTATTTTTGCTTGTCAATGTGACTACATTTGGAATTAACTAACACCTAAGCAGCTGGGTACACCAGTGAGGGACTTTGTCTTATTAAGTTACTTGAAGTGGGAAGACCCACTTTTAATCCAGATTTTTTGAGGTGGGAAGATCCACCTTTAATATGGGCCACACCTATATAAGGACATGGAAGAAGGAAGCTTGCTCTCTTTGCCTGTTTGCTGTCTCTCTGGCTGGCAAGTTCATTCCTTCACTGGCATTAGAAGCTACTTCTTCGAGATTCTAGTATATACTGAAGACCAGCTGAGACATCCAACCTCATGGACTGAACAACTACTGAATTCTTAGACCCTCCATTGATAGTGTTAAGGACCAGCTGGACCACATCCTGTAAGCCATTCTAGTAAATCCCACATATATATCCTCATTCTATAAGTTCTGTTCCTCTAGAGAACCCTAATTCACCCTGCCTCTAAGACTTTCCAAATGTTGTGATCACAAGAATGTACTGCCATATCCAGCTCCATTTAGATTTAGAGCCTTCCAGTCTGTCTTTTATGCACATTCATAGCTTTACCGTTAGGCCTCTGCTTAATGTCACCGCTTCCTGGAAGCAGGATGACTCCAATCCCTCCTAAAATCCTATCATATTTGCTACATCAGACTTTCCAGGCTGATAGTATTAAGAGGACAGGAAGAAGATAGGATAGGAGGACCCCCCCCCCCCCCCCAGTAGTTGTTACCTTCCATGAGACTCTTGGTCATTTGATGTCCTCTAAGTTAGATACAGACTTGAAGGTAAAATAATGCAATGTTGATATACTGTACTAACTGATTTAGTTCCGAATGCTAAATTGGAATTTTAAGTGAAGGACTGGCTTCCAGTGACATATTTGGAAAGACTTCCAGACCAGAGCACCTGCCTGGGAAGAACTGGCAAGCTAAGGCCAGGCTGTTCTCCCCAACTGTCATGGGATATCCTCTCTTCTTCTCTGCTGTGGCAGTCAAGAAGCAACAGCCACTGTTTGGGATTATTATTATTATTATTATTATTATTATTGGTGATTGGCAGATCTACCTTTCTTTGGGAGGTCATGGCTTCTAAGGATACACACTCAGGAATGGAACATATATGACTTTTCTTCTCTTTTCCTTTTTTTCTTGTCCTCCCCGATGGGTCTGAGGGAAGACTAAAGGCAAGCTGGATTTCACAGCTGAGCCCACATGTGTATGTACCTACTCACTTCTCCATGATGCTCGGCTGGGCATATCTCTTCCCATAACAAACTGGCAAAAGGAAACTGTATTTCCTTTCTCATCCCCCAGCTTCCTAGTTCAAACTTATTTTCCTTTCTCTCCTCTCTTCTCTTCCCCTGAAACAGGGTTTCTTTGTGTAGCCTTGACTTTCTGGGAACTAGCTCTGTAGACTAGGCTGGCCTCGAACTCTGCTCGCCTCTGCCTCCCCAGTGCTGGGATTAAAGGCATGAACTGCCACCACCACCTGGCTCTATAGAGTAGAGATTCCTGGCTCACTTCAACTTAGTCTGAGTACCTAGATGATGTTGACAGTGGACTGTCTTATGAGGTCTCGCTTATCCTTAACAACTTCTGAGATATGACCACCACTATTACAATGGCTAGTTTTAATTGTCAACTGGACACAATCTAGAATGACCTGGGGACAGAATCTCAAGGAAGGATTGTCTAAATCAGGCTTGCCTGGGGAGTTATCTTGAGGTGGAAAGACCTGCCCACCGTTGGTGGCACCATTCCTTAGGCAGGGGATCCTGAAGTGTATGTCAGTGAGCATAAGTATATGAACATATTCAGTCTCTGTCCCTTTATTTCTTAACCATTTTTTTTTTATTTTTATTTTTTATTATTTTTTTTTTTTTTGGTTTTTCGAGACAGGGTTTCTCTGAATATCTCTGGCTGTCCTGGACTCGCTTTGTAGACCAGGCTGGCCTCGAACTCACAAAGATCCGCCTGCCTCTGCCTCCCAAGTGCTGGGATTAAAGGCGTGCGCCACCACCGCCCGGCAACCGTTTTTTTTTTTAAAGATTTATTTATTTATTTTATGTATATTATGAGTGCTCTATCTGCGTGTACACCTGCAGCCAGAAGAGGGCATCAGTTCACATTGTGGATGCTTGTGAGCCACCATGTGGTTGGTGGGAATTGAACTCAGGACCTCTGGAAGAACAGCCAGTGCTCTTAACCGCTGAGCCATCTCTCCAGCCCTATTTCTAGTTTATGGGAACAGGCATTTATTCTCCTATGTATCATGTACATGTCTGATGCCCAGAGGCTAGAAAAAGGTGTCAGATCCCTTGGAATGGGAGTTACAGATAGTTATGAGCCACCTTGTGGGTGCAAGGAATTGAACTCAGGTCCTCTGGGACAGCAGCCAGTGCTCTTAACTGCTGAGCCATCTTTTCAGTTCCTTTTTTTTTTAACATTTATTTATTTATTATGTATACAGTATTTGCTCTACATATATGCCTGGGCAGATCTCAATGTAGATGGCTGTGAGCCACCATGTGGTTGCTGGGAATTGAACTCAGGACCTTGGGAAGAACAGCCAGTGCTCTTAACCTCTGAGCCACCTCTCCAGCCCTTCAGTTCCTTTCATACTCCCTTTTTTGATACAGTCCCACTGTGCAGATCTGGCTGGCCAAGAACTTGCTTTGTAGACTAGGCTGGTCTCAAGATTACAGAGATCTACTTCCCTCTGCTTCCAAAGTACTGGGATTAAAGGGATGTGCCACTGAACCTGGCTGTTTCTCCCTGTTCTTTATCGTGGATATGACTAGCTGCTTCAGGTTCTGGAGTGAAACCTGGAGTTATGAGTGAAACAAACATCTCTCCCGTAAGTTGCTTTTGCCATTCATTCATAGACAGGGTTTTTCTGTGTAGGCCTGGCTGTCCTGGAACTTGCTCCAGGATGGCCTTGAGCTCAGAGATCAACTTGCCCTTGCCTCCTGAGTGCTTTGATTAAAGGCATGCGCCACCACCGCCCATAAGGGGACTGACCGAATAGTTGTGGGGATCCAGGGACTGAGGCAAGGTGCAGAAGTCCTCAGGAGCCAGTTCTAAGTATTTCTACTTGCTCAACCCCAAATGCTTGGAATCATTGCCGGTTCTTTCCTTCACACCAGTCTGAATGAACTCTTACCACCCTACTACCATCTTGGTATATGGGCACCTACCATCTTATTACCTGTAAATTGTGGTGGCAGTTTCCTAACAGACCCCTGCCTCCACCCTGGGCCTGCATAGTCTTTTCAGTAAGAATGTCAAAAATTTATGTTCTCTCGAAGCACTTCAATGTTCTGAATCTTCTAGTGACTTCCCAGTTACCCTGAGTCTTTCTAGCAGTCTGTCCACAAGATCCACTACGAGTACCAAGTACTTACAAGCCCTCTGACTTCATTTCCAATTCTCCCCAACACAGCCATTACAGTTTCCTTACACTGAGCACAGTCCTGCCCCAGGGCATTTGTTATTCTGGACATGTGCATGGTTGCTTTTGTTTCCTCTTTCGGGTCTTTATTTATTTAATACCTCCTTCATTGAGGCTTATTGTGTTCATTTTAGTTAAAAGTATAGACTTCTTGCCCTGTCCCTCTGGCTTTCTCTCACTCTAACAGTAATCACTTGCACCCGCAGCCTCCAATTATTTTTTCTTTTCTTTTCTTTTTAAGTTTTTCGAGACAGGGTTTCTCTGTGCATCCTAGACTCACTCTGTAGACCAGGTTAGCCTTGAGTTCACAGAGATCCACCTGCCTCTGTCTCCCAAGTGCTGGGATTAAAGGCGAGCCCCACCATGCCCTGCTCAGCCCCCAATTCTTACCTCCTGGTGCCTAAGCACTGGTTGGGAACAGTATGCTGCGTAGTAAAGCCTCCTCCTTGTCCCACCAACCTGGCTGCTATAAGCACTGTGCGTGAAGACCAAGCCAAGAAGCCAGAGAAAGCACCAGCAAAGAAATCTAGGGCTTGCATGTGGATGTGTGTACTTTCTGAGACAAGGTTTCACTTTGTCATTCAGGCTGGCATGAAATTTGTGATCCTTCTGCTTCAGTCTCCATAGTGCATAGCAGTGGGATTACAGGTATATGCCCCCATACACAGCTCAAATTATTATTATGATTATTATTTGTTTTAAAGATTTATTTATTTATTTTTATGTATATATGAGTTGCTCTATCTGCATATACACCTACAGCCAGAAGAGGGCATCAGATCACATTGTGAATGGTTGTGAGCCACCATGTGGTTGCTGGGAATTAAACTCAGGACCTTTGGAAGAGCACTAGTCAGTGCTCTTAACTGCTGAGCCATCTCTCCAGCCCTATTATTATTATTATTGTTCTTATTAATTATTATTTTGGAGACAGGGTCTCACTACGTAGCCTAGGCTGGCCTAGAACTTGTAGCAATATACCTGTTTCTGCTCCTTGAGTGCTGCGATTACAGGTGTGTACTACCATGTGCAGCTCTAAGAAATTTTTACTTATTTTTTTTTGTTTGTTTGTTTTGAGACAGGGTTTCTCTGTGTAGCCCTGGCTGTCCTGGACTCACTTTGTAGAGCAAGCTGGCCTTGAACTCACAAAGATCCATCTGCCTCTGCCTCCCAAGTGCTGGGATTAAAGACGTGCGCCATATTTTTTTTTTTTTCCTCTGTGTAACAGCCCTTGCTGTCTTGGAACTCTTGTAGACCAGACTGGCCTTGAACTCAAAGACTGGCCTGCCTCTGCCTCTAGGGTGCTGGGATTAAAGGCATGTGCCACCACTCCAGGCTATGTATTATTTGAAAGTCAGTACACAGAGTAAGGGGTCTGATCACGTCATCTTCATACGTGTGTTACTGTGCTCTCGTTTGTTTCTGCCCCACACAGTGCCCACTTCTGCTTTCCTATCACATGTAATCTATTATCTCTCCAGCTTCTTCCCCTGGTAATTCCATTCTAGTTTAATGACCCATAAAGACTCACATATATTATGCACATACATAAACATATTTACATATGTACTTCTAAATCTGGGTTCCATATATGATAGAAAGCATGCGGTAGTGTCTCTTTGAGTCTGGCTTACTTCACTTAGCATAATGATTTCCAGTTGTATCCATTTCCCTGCAAATGTCCCAAAAGTAATTTGTTTTTAACTAAACATTTCTGTTTTCTGGTCCAATGATTCTAACACAGTGGAATGTTTTAAAAGTCCTTGAGGATTTGTTAAAACACAGGTAACTAGGTCTTACCCCTAAGTTTCTGGATCAGCAGGTCTGTAGGCTGATACAGACCTGAGAAACAGCCTGTTCTTTAAAAAGCAGGCTTACTGAGTATACTGCAAGGGACAGCCAGCTGGAGTAACAAAGGGTTGCCTGTAATTGGGAGTCTGCCTTTCTAACAAATTCCTGAACTACCCAGAACCACTGTGTAGGCCTCAAAAATGACATGACAGGAAGACATTAGCCTTCGATATTCTGGAAGTTCTAAAAACATCTATTGACTAAATGATAATCCTAGAATTTAAGAAATGGATGAGTGCTGGGAGTAGTGGCCCACACCTTTAATCCCAGTACTCGGGAGGCGGAGGCAGGTGGATCTCTGTGAGTTGTCCAGGACAGCCAGAGTGGTTACAGAGAGAAACCCTGTTTCAAAAAACCAAAACAAAAAAGGGGGGAAAAAAAAAAGGTTGAGCTGGAGAAGGAGACAGACAGCTCAGTTGTTAAGAGTACCGGCTGCTCATGTAGAGGACCAGGCTCGATTCCCAGCAACCACAGGCATCTCAGAGCTGTCTGTAACTCCAGTTCCAGGCTCTCTGACCCTGTTAGGGCTCGCACAGGCACAAGCTTGGTGCACATACATACATGCAGGCAAAACACTCATACACATAAAACTAAAAAGGAGAAAGAAATGACAAGCAGCACTGGGTGCCCTCTTTAAGTTTCAGGAGTTCTGGGAAAAGTCAGACCTCTCAATTACACAGTTGCCCAAGAAGGCATGTGGTGGTACTCACTCAGAAGAGCCAGGACAGCACCCAGGACAGGGAGGATGAAACTACCCGCCCAGGGCTCGGGGCAGTTCTCCACGTGGCCATGGCAGTCACACACAGTGGCACTGATCATGGTTAGCTGGGCCCTGTTGCCACGGTCGGACAGAGATAGGTGCAAGTCATATGTGTCTTGCTTCAGGAACTTCTTCAGGGACAAGGACACGGTGTCTCCTGGAGAGACAGATAATTTATTAGCTTAGGGATTTCGTGTGTGTCGGGCATTGACTACAGGGTGATAAAAGCCTGAGAACGCCTCAGCACCCACGGAACAAAAGGGAGCCTTTGTCTGGGTGTAGCACTGCGAGGGAGTCCTGTTTAGCATCCACAAGGCTCTGGGTTCAACCCCCAGAACAGGAGAGCAAACCAAACCAAACCGAGATCTCTAAAACCTTGGCAAAAGCAAAATTTTACCAGTGTGAGAGGGACTATTGGGTTACAAAGATTAATTCATTTTTTAGTATCTTTTTCAAAAATATCACCTTATTATTATTGTTTTTGTGTGTGTGTGCATATGTGTGCTAAGATACACATGTGAAAATCGTAAGACAAGTCTTTTGAGTCTTCTGGGAGTCAGTTCCCTCCTTCCACCTCTGGGTTCTGGTAGTCAAACTTACATCCACTGAGAAATCTTGCAAGCCCACTAAAATCAATTCCTCTCTCTCTCTTTTTGAAAATGTATATGGGTAATTTGTCTACTCTTCTGGGTGCTGGGATTATAGGTTACCCCACCTGGCTGTTATTTTATTAAAAACAAACAAACAAGAAAGCAATGACAATATCAGTGAAATGTGAGGCTCTGGGAGTCATGTGATACTGGGCCAATATTCTTGGTATCATCAGCTGCTAGAGACTCACAAGAATACATTATAAACCAGGCAGTGGTGGCTCACGCCATTAATCCCAGCACTCAGAAGGCAGAGGTGGCTCAGTGGTTAAGAGCACTGGCTGTTCTTTGAGAAGACTGGGGTTCAATTCCCAGTACCCACATGGCAGCTCACAACTGTCTGTAACTCCTGTTCCAAACAATCCAATGCCCTCACACAGACATACATGTAGTAAAAACATCAATGTACATAAAATAAAAATAAATAAATTAAAAAAAAAAGACAGAGGCAGGTGGACTCTGAGTTTGAGACCAGTCTGGTCTACAGAGTGAGTTTCAGGACAGCCAGAGCTACACAGAGAAACCCTGTCTCAAAAACAAACGAACAAAACATAACATAAAAGACCCCAAACATTTTTCTAAGAAGTAGCTAACATAATTGTTTAATAGTCACAGTAACTAGTTGCCTATCTTTAAACAAATATGTATTGGGCTGGGCGTGGTAGCACATGCCTTTAATCCCAGCACTCAGGAGGTAGAGGCAGGAGGATCTTTGTGAGTTTGAGGCCAGCCTGGTCTACAGAGTGAGTCCAGGACAGCCAAAGGTACACAGAGAAACCCTGTCTTGAAAAAAAAAAAAAATTTTTTTTTAAATTTTATTGTATGTGTATATGAGTGTTTTTCCTGCATGTGCACAATGTGTGTGCTTGGTGCCCATGGAAGTCAGAAAAGGGTGTCAGATCCCTTGACACTGGAGTTACAAATGGTTGTGAGCTACCATGTGGGTGTTGGGACTCAAACCTGGGTTCTCCACAAGGGCAACACCTGCTTTTTCTTTTTTTTTTTTTTGGTTTTTCAAGACAGGGTTTCTCTGTGTAGCCCTGGCTGTCCTGGACTCACTTTGTAGACCAGGCTGGCCTCGAACTCGCAAAGATCCGCCTGCCTCTGCCTCCCAAGTGCTGGGATTAAAGGCGTGCGCCACCACTGCCCGGCCTGCTTTTTCTTTTTCAATTTAAAAATTTTTTATTTAGGGCTGGAGAGATGGCTCAGCGGTTAAGAGCACTGGCTGCTCTTCTAGAGGTCATGAGTTCAATTCCCAGCAACCACATGGTGGCTCACAACCATCCATAATGAAATCTGGTGCCCTCTTCTGGCCTGCAGATATACCTGCAGACAGAACACTGTATACATAATAAATAAATCTTTAAAAATTTTTTTTTTTTTTTTTGGTTTTTCGAGACAGGGTTTTTCTGAATATCTCTGGCTGTCCTGGACTCGCTTTGTAGACCAGGCTGGCCTCGAACTCACAAAGATCCGCCTGCCTCTGCCTCCCAAGTGCTGGGATTAAAGGCGTGCGCCACCACCGCCCGGCAAAAAATTTTTTTTATTTAATGTATATAGGTATTTTGCCTGCATGTATGTCTGTGTACCGCTCCAGTGCTGTGGAGAGCAGAAGAGAACATCTGATCCCCTGGAACTAGAGTTGCAGGTGGTTGTGGACACCACGTGGGTGCTGGGAACTGAACCAGGGTCTTCTGGAAAGTCAGCAGCAGCACCCTTAACCACTGAGCAACCTTCTAGCCCTGGAACAGACCCTTTTAACTACTGAGAAATCTCTCTAGCCCTGGCTACCTGTATTTTGTTTGGTTTTTATTATGGATGTCTCAGCTTAGCCCTAGATCTCATTAGGTAGATCAGGCTGGCTTTGAACGCACAGAAATCTGACTTTTTTTTTTTTTTTTTTGGTTTTTCGAGACAGGGTTTCTCTGAATATCTCTGGCTGTCCTGGACTCGCTTTGTAGACCAGGCTGGCCTCGAACTCACAAAGATCCGCCTGCCTCTGACTTTTTTTTTTTTTTTTTTTGCTTCCTGAGTGTTAGGATGAAGTGCAATCATGCCCAGCCTGTTTGTTTTGTTACTGAAGACATCTTTTAGGGCTCCTGAGGAATTTCAAAGACATATAAAGCTAAGGCAGTGCACTGGAGTGCCACTATTTGAGACCATTAATTCTGTGACCCACAAGTGCTAGAACAGGAATGTGTATGGATCCTATTCTAGGGCCAACACCCACCAAGCTGAACTGGGAACCTCCTGTTACCCACCAGTTACCTTTCTCACTGACTTCTGCCATCCAGTAGATGTCTGAATCATGTGTTAGCTGGGCCTGGAAAGGGGAGGAGTTGGGGGACAGGTCCTTGTCCGTGATGTTCAGCACTTGAGGCACAGGGCTTTGGTTACAGATGGTGATCTGACGGGGTTCAGGGACTGGCCCATGGTCATTGATGTCATTAAGCGTTAGTAGGAGGGTCCCAGTGCCGGTGGTGGGAGGGTTTCCTGTTCACAATTACACAAATGATCTCTTTTCAGTTTCTGCTCTTGGCTGGTGAATGAACCAATGTTAAGTTCTCTTATGATCATACTCCATCAGCCTCCAAGTGGCTCCTGGTTACCACCCAGCTATCCCCTCAAGTCCCTTCATGCACTAACTTCATTGTAGATCAAACTGGCAATGCCAAATATGTTGGGGAAGGTCTAATAACATTGCCTCTGCTAGGCTGATTTCAAGGCTGAGATCTGGTTACCGCCCCTTCTGAGGCATTCTCTTTTTTTTTTTTTTTGGTTTTTCGAGACAAGGTTTCTCTGTGTAGCCCTGGCTGTCCTGGACTCACTTTATAGACCAGGCTGGCCTCGAACTCACAAAGATCCGCCTGCCTCTGCCTCCCAAGTGCTGGGATTAAAGGCGTGCGCCACCACCGCCCGGCTATGAGGCATTCTCTTGATTGGTTAATAAAAGTCACTGATGGCCAACAAGCTGGGCAGAAAGAGTATAGGAAGGCAGGACTTCCTGAGATTAGAACAGGAACCCTGCATTTTACACTGAGGATTAGATCATTCCCAGGAGACACAGAAGCACATAGACGTGCTTGAGAATGCTGGAAGGTAATCACAGGCACATGGCAGTTTGGGATTAGGTGATCCGGGTTAATTTAGAGTAGCTAATCGAGAGTCTGCACAGCTAATGGCTAAGTGTTAAAGCATGCAGCTCCACCAGCCTAATCTTACAGTTTATACTTATTAATAAATACAAGTGATAATTAAATTGCAGTTTCACAAATACATGGCAATCACACCATCATTCTAATTTGTGACCACCGCAGATATTACTAACAAATCACAGTGTAGCTGCAGCTACTACATTCAGACAGCCATTATAATCAATCACAGAGTAAAATCTACTGGCTACCTCAAGCTAGTGCAGTCATCTATGGATCAGCTTCAGGGAACCCGAAGCTTCAGATAATCTGCCCCAAGGTATTGGTTCACTAAATGTCAAGCAAATGGCATATTATACCCCCCCCCTGATTATGGTAAAACACCACTAATCACTTGTGGTATTTATTCCCTGCAGTCCCTGTCAGTCAATCATCAGTAGAAACTGATTGGCCAATTCAGAGTATATGAACTAGAACAAGCTGAAAAGGGAGTCCTTAGGACCTTGCCTATCACTTGGGATTTAGAAAAATTAGGATCGAAGGGGGGTGGTGGCGCATGCCTTTAATCCCAGTACTTGGGAGGCAGAGGCAGGAGGATCTCTGTGAATTTAAGGCTAGCCTGGTCTACAGAGTGAGTCCAGGATAGCCAAGGATACACAGAGAAACTTGATCTAGAAAAAACAAAAAAAGAAAGATTAGGATCATAGCAGTCAGGCCTTTAAATACAAACTGGTTTGTCAAACCCCTCCCTACCACCATTCCCCACTAAGAAGCCTATGGAAGGGCTGGGAGAAAGCTCACCATTGTCTGAGGCCAGAACCACGACTTCGTAGATGTTGTTCTTCACAAACCGCTCATCCTCACGATCTAAGATGCCGGCAGCAGTGATCTCACCGCTGTCTGGGTCCATGGCTAGCCAGCCAGCTGGGTCCCTCAAGATGTGGTAGCTAGACAAGAAGGTGAGAAGGATACATACATACATACATAGCATACATACATAGCATACATAGAATTCTACTATTACCATCCAGAGCCCCCTCAGACCAAGAGCAGAGACTTCAGCCTTGAGCATGGCAGGAAGGAGGGGTTTGGTGTAAGAATGGTGGCAATAGTTTTTTTTTTTTTTTTTTTTTTTGGTTTTTCGAGACAAGGTTTCTCTGTGTAGCCCTGGCTGTCCTGGACTCACTTTATAGACCAGGCTGGCCTCGAACTCACAAAGATCCGCCTGCCTCTGCCTCCCAAGTGCTGGGATTAAAGGCGTGTGCCACCACCGCCTGGCCTTTTTTTTTTTAAGGTTTTTTTGAGACAGGGTTTCTCTATGTATCCTTGACTGTCCTGGACTCACTTTGTAGACCAGGCTAGCCTTAAACTCACAGAGAGCCACCTGCCTCTGCCTCCCTGAGTGCTAGGATTAAAGACGTGTGCCACCATGCCCAGCAATTACAGACAGCTGTGAACTGCCATGTGGGTGCTGGGATTTGAACTGGGGTCCTTTGGAAGAGCAGTCAGTGCTCTTAACCACTGAGCCATCTCTCCAGCCCCGACAATAGTATGGAACAGAATTTATGGTGAATGGGACAAGCCCCCCCAAATGTACCTATGTATTCGGCTGACCTGGCGCCCAGTCCCCAGGTACCTGATCTTCTGTTCCTCCTTGTCTGGGTCCTCCGCAGTATAAACACAGACCAGTTCCCCAACAGAGATACCCTCCTGGGCCTCCATGACTTTGGAAGGTGGGACAAACACAGGGGCCTCATTGACGTCTTTCACGTGGACCACTACGGTAGCAGTAGCAGTCGGGAGTTTTACTGCAAAGGGAGCCTCATTGGCCACCTCTACATATAGAGTGTGTTGGTTCTGAGCTTCAAAATCCAAACCCTAGGAGAGCAGAGGAATCTGAGGTAGCATTTTGTGAGGTGGCTGTGGGCATCAGAAGGGTCACAGTGAAGGGACCAAGGCTATGGCAGCTATCCACTCCTACTCCCTATCCCCACAACCCCACTGTGTTCCTAAGAGGACATGTACAAGGGTGTCTCAGAGCACACCAAAGGCTTAGCAAAGCCTAGAAGATTAGTTCCCAATGGGGTGGTGATGTCTCCTAGGAGAACCTGTGGGGCATGTTAGTTGTGACTAGGATGCCTCTGGGTAGGATGCTGTATTGCACCAATGCTATGGACAAAGAACCACCTCTATATCCCTTGTTTGCAATGTCCCCATGTTCAACTCATATACTCACTGGAGTGACAAATATGTTTATAATTAGACCCAAGAACATGTTTAACACATAAACCAAGCTTTGGTGTGGTTTTAGTATAGACTGAGTTCTCAAAGAATGCAACTTCTAAAAGGGCCTCGTAATCTAATTTGTTCAGGACATTCTGAATACCAGTGGTAGTAATGGGTCACCAGGTCAACACACAGGATCCACTGCACTTGCCATGTTCTACAAATAAATGCAAATATCTGACCATTTCACTGTGCTTTCTAGAGTAGCTGTGTTCAAATGTAGCTCACATATTAAAGTATTTACAAACCTTTCCATTTTATAATCTCTCCATATATTACATTTTAAAATGTTTATAATATATATATTTCTCCATCTATCTAGTTCTCTCTCTCTCTCTTTGGTTTTTCGAGACAAAGTTTCTCTGTATAATAACCCTGGCTGTCCTAGAACTTGCTTTGTAGACCAGGCTGGCCTTGAACTCAGAGATCCTCCCGTCTCTGCCTCCTGAATGCTGGGACTATGGTATGCACTACCACACCCAGATCTATTTATTCATTTAGACAGGGTCCTAGAACTCTCTCTGTAGACCAAGCTGGTCCTGAACATTCTGTTACACAGAGAAACCCTGTCTCGAAAAACAAAAAAAAAAACCAAAAAACAACAACAAAAAAGAACTACTTCTCACACTAAATCATTCTCTACCATGAACTAGAAAGACAAAGAAAGCAAAGAAAGGTCAGGCCCCTTTTCTGTTTTCTTTGAGACAAGATCTTAACTATGTAACCCAGGCTGACTTCAAGCTCATTAAACCTTCCTGCTTCTTGCCTTTTGAGTGCTAGTAATTGTGTGTTGCTGTGCCCAAGTCAGGCCCATTCTCTTGGTGCTGAAACCTGGGATCAAACCAGAGACATTTTAAACAGGCCCATATTCTTTTTTATTTGTTTGTTTTTCAAGACAAGGTTTCTCTGTGTAACAGAGCCCTGGCTGTCCTGGAACTTACTCTGTAGACCAGGCTGGCCTTGAACTCACAGAGATCTGCCTGCCTCTGTCTCCCGAGTGCTGGGATTACAGGCATGTTCCACCACGCCTGGCTAGGCCCATATTTTTGAGCCATCAATTACTGTTCTTATTTTTTCTTGTTGAACTAGTCTCACTGTATAGCTCAGGTTGGCCTTGAAGTCACATGGTTGTTAGTCTTGAGTAAGTAATTGTTTTAAATGTTAAGATTATAGACATGTGACACTATGTCCACATGCTTATCTCTTAAAGGATTAATTCTGTTCACGTGTTTACTTATTTATTTAGTTTTTTGTTTTGTTTTGTTTTTTAAGCTCAGGCTGGTGTCAGACTGGCTACACAGCTGAGGATGAACTTGAACTCCTGACCTTCCCGATTCCACCTCCCAAGTGTGGCTCATAGGTATGAACCACTATGCCCTGTTCCCAAAGACTTTTTGACCCAGTCTTACCCTGTATCCTGATAAGAACAAGACCATAAAAGAAAAAGGCCTTGAGCTTGATCCCCAATACCACCATACTCTTCCAACCCTCAGGACTCCCACAAAACAAAATCCATAATAAGACCCTGCTTCAAAAGCCCAACTACAGGATTCTTAGCACAAGAGCAGGGGGGGTGTACTGGGAGCCACTGTCTTGGTGCAGTTCCCAGTGAAAGGCCCAAAGGGAAGTGGCCTGAGGTGTGTGTTGGGGGGGTGTCCCTTTGTCCCAGAGGCCCAAACAGACCTACCTTCTTGGTTGTCAAGATGCCTTGGTTAGTCTCTGGGTGAGTGGTGATGGTAAAATGATTCCCATCGTCACCTCCCACGATGTGGTAGGTGGCACGCCATGCCGGTGAGTTGGGGGCATCCAGATCAGTCACTGTCAGAGTCTGTACCTCCTGGCCCACTGCGTTCTCAGGCACCCAGGCCTCATACTGTGTGTGGGGAGGAATGGGACACACAGCAATCAGAGCAGAGAGAGGAGCCATCACCATAGGCTGTCCCACTCTCCTTCAGCCAGGAACCCTCTCACTGCTGGGAAGCCCCACAGCCTTCTCACATTTCTGGACCACCTACCCATAAGGATTTTCAGGACACACACAGGTACAGAAAGACAATCCCAAGCATCACCACAGCTCTGGGGATAAGGCCACACATCCCAGACTACTTTCCTCCTCCACGAGGGCCTGAAGCTAGGAACTCTCCCCGTCTGGGTGCCTAAGCCCCTGTTGGGTATAGCTGTCCATCTGGCAGAGAGCAGAAGCTCCAAAAAAGATGGGGGCAGGACAGGTACCTCTGATCCTCCTGCCTTTACCTCCCAAACATTGTAATTACAGGCATGTGACACCCCATAACTCTTTTTTTTTTTTTTGGTTTTTCGAGACAGGGTTTCTCTGAATATCTCTGGCTGTCCTGGACTCGCTTTGTAGACCAGGCTGGCCTCGAACTCACAAAGATCCGCCTGCCTCTGCCTCCCAAGTGCTGGGATTAAAGGTGTGCGCCACCACCGCCCGGCTCCATAACTCTTTTGGATATGTTCTGTGTGTGTTTGCAGGGATGAGAGGTCAGCCTCAGGCACTGTTTTCCAGAGACAAGCCAGGGAGCCCTAGGAATCTTATTTCCACCTCCCCAACAATGGAGTTATGAGTGTGGCCACCACACCTGGCTCTTTCCTCAAGCTCCCACCTGCCACAGCAAACACTTTACAAACTGAGCCATCCCCCCAGGGCAAACTCTTAATGAGGCCTAAATAACATTCCAAAGGTAGATTTGTAAACACATGCAGAGGGTATGTGTCACTTCAACTGATTTGAGATTTTTTTCCTTTTAATTTTTGTATTGCATTTATATACTATGGGTGGGGGAGGGCCATGGTAAGCTTGTGGGAGTCGAGGGACAAAGTCAGTTCTCTCTCCTTCCACCATGTGGGACCTGGGGATCAAACTCAGGTCACTTGGGTTCTTGCCTACTGAGCCATTTCTTCTGTCCCAGTATTGAGTTTTCTGTCCCAGAAGCTATGTAAATATTTATGGGCATTTACCACCTATGAGGTAGGTAAGTTTTCACATCAAGCCCCTGTGTTACCTGTAGAGCGGAAAGACCCTATACACAGATCATTTCTTGAGGAATTCAGAACAACAGATCAGGTATTAACCATTAATTATCTCCATTTCACAGATTAAGAAGCTGGGCACAGAGAGGCTAGGTGGTTTGCCTAAGGTTACACAGCCCGGTCAGTAAGTGATACAGTTGGGACTTGGTTGGTAGCAGCATGGGCTGGTTTCGGAGAAGCAGCCTCAGTCCTTTACGTGATGAGGAATGAGGGAAGGATGGGGAGTTACCTTCTGTGGGTCAAACTCAGGAGCATTATCGTTGGCATCAAGGATTTCCACTATGGCCTCTGCTGTGGTGGTAGAGCCCTCTCCATCCATGTCTGTGGCCTGGATGGTCAGTGTGTACTCAGGGACTTTCTGGGGAGAAAGGAGCAAAGAGAGCCCACTGAGTCCAATGTGAGAGGCCACTCACCTAGGCAACAAGAAACTGCCTTGGGGTATGGAGGCCAGAGAAGCAGCCTTCTCTTTCACTATTTCTCAATTCTTTGGCCGACCCCTCACTCACTTCCAGGGAATGGACAAGTATACATATGATTGTGGGGGGGGGGTGATGAGGGGGCGGCAGGATTGGAGTCTCATCTCCCAACAGTTCTCCTGGGCTATCCACGGGAAGCCCAGACACTGCCCAGCCCTCAGCTTCTCCACACAGGAACTTAGAGCAAAGATCTGGGCAAAGATATTAATTAGGAAGCAGAAGGTAATTCCAATATCCATGGAGCTACTTCTACTTTGTGGCACACTAGGGACAAATCCGGGCAACATACAAACTAAATGAGCCGTTCGGACAGGAAATGAGAAAAGCTCAAAAGCCTGCATTTTACAGCTGCCTCCTCACCCCCGGGGGATCTAGCCAGTAGGTTGGGCAGCAGAGCACTAGGAGTTATGGGACAACAGCAGTAAATGCAGCAGCAGCCAAGACAATCCAGCTGATCTGGGTCCCCACTAACCTACCTTGACCTGGTGCAAGGCTACTCACCTCCCGGTCCAGGCCACTGGAGATGACACTAATGGTCCCAGTGCTTTTGTGGATGGTGAACATGAGGTCGTGTGGCTCCTTTGGTTCTTGGCTATGGATGGAGTAAGCCACCACCCCGTTGTAAGTATTGATGGCATCGTCTGCATCTGTAGCTGTCACCTGCATCACAGAAGTGCCTGCAGGGGCGAGGGGACCACTGAGTACCTTTTCCTCTCAGCCCAGGGTCAGCTGTGCCTACTCTAGAACCCTGTAAGTTCTGTCCTGTACAGCAGAAGGACCTCTCCCTGCTCAATGGCAGCTGGCTTCCTGGAACCCACTTGCCATTATACCTTCTTTCCTGGAAAGTGGATCTGAGGTTTAGGCTGGCCTTGGCCACTGGGGACAAACAGTATCTCCCACTCTTCCAGCCATAGCTGTGAACATGGCAGAGACTTCTGATGAAGGGATACATACAAATATGGAAAGAAGTTGGATTTTTTGTTTCTTGTGTTTTTTTTTTTTTTTTTTTTTTTTTTTGTTTTTCGAGACAGGGTTTCTCTGAATATCTCTGGCTGTCCTGGACTCGCTTTGTAGACCAGGCTGGCCTCGAACTCACAAAGATCCGCCTGCCTCTGCCTCCCAAGTGCTGGGATTAAAGGCGTGCGCCACCACCGCCCGGCTTTGTTTCTTGTTTTTTAAGGAATGTTCTTGTAGCTGGTGACTCAAGCATGCAATCTCAGAACTTTGGGAGGCTGAGGCAGGAGGATTCCCTGTCAGTTCAAGTCTGGCCTTGACCACAGGGTAGGAACACTGTTTCAAACAAACAAAAACAGTAAGTAAGGATGCTGTTCTGCCTCCCATTAAATTTAATGGCTCCAGCAGCCACAAGAGCTAACCATGGGAACAGAGTCTGAAACTTAACAAGACAGGATCCCTGTCCTTTAACTGAGGCCCCATCACCATCTGAATTAACTGCCTCTAGGCTATCTGAGTATAAGGAAAGGAAAAAGCAAAATTTTCATCTTGTTAAAACTGCTTGCCGGGTATGGTGGCACATGCCTTTAATCCTAGCACTTGGAAGGCAGAGTAGGCAGATCTCTGTGAGTTTGAGGCCAGCCTGGTCTACAGAGTGAGTCCAGGACAGTCAAGGATACACAGAGAAACCTTGTCTTGAAAAAAACCTAAAAAACAAAAAAATGCTTATGCCAGCCTGGTCTACATAGCATGTTCGAGGCCAACTAAGGCCACACAGTTAGAGCACGTTTCAAACAAACCAACAAGCCCACAACACAACAAAACAAATGACTTTTAAAAGTTAGCCATGGCCGGGCATAGTGGCGCACGCCTTTAATCCCAGCACTCGGGAGGCAAAGGCAGGCGGATCTCTGTGAGTTCGAGGCCAGCCTGGTCTACAAAGCGAGTCCAGGACAGTCAGGGCTACACACAGAGAAACCCTGTCTCGAAAAACCAAAAAAAAAAAAAAGTTAGCCATGGCAGTATATGCTTGTAATCCCAGAACTTGGCAGGCAGAGGCAGGTGATTTTCTGTGAGTCCAAGGCCAGCCTGGTCTACATGGTGAATTCCAGATTAGCTGGAGCTATGCAATGAGACCGACATTTAAAAAAAAAATCAATATTGTTGCAGGCTTGTACTCAGGAGGCTAAGGCAGGAGGATCATACATTTGAGGCTAGCCTGGGCTACATGGGGAGCTCTTGTCTCCCCAAAATTAAGACAAGAAAAAAAACCAGTATTTTAATGGTGGGGATTTCTGTTATTGGCAATCTCTGATCAACTCATCTCCAAAACTCTCAGCTAAAAAGCCAAGTGGCAGGCAGCCCAAACAGGAAGAGGACCCCTTCCTTGCTCCCAGCACCGGCTGCTGAGCTTAGGAATAGGCATCTATTCTGTTATCTTCTATTCCTCCCTTCCTTAGTGATGGCGACCTATTTTTGCTTTCTGTAGGTGACAGTCTAATCTCCTTCAGCCCCAGCTGCTTGTCCTGTGGCTGCAGAGCTTCAGGCTGGCTGTTCTACAGTGTGCAGGAGTACACACATGATGTGTATGCTCTCTCTCTCTCTCTCTCTGTCTCTCTCTCTCGTGTGCTGCTGGTACCCAGGCCCTATCATACACTCGTCATGTATTCCACCCGAGATACCCCCTCGGTGGCACGTGTTACTTCTCATCTTCATACTATTTCAAGGTTGATATGCCCATTTGGATGGAAGCTCAGAAGTCATGAATACATCCAAGATCATCACAGTCAGTAAAGAGACGAAGTCCAGATTGAAGTCTGAGCTTTGCAGCTCCCATCTGGCTGAGCCCAGAGCTTCTGGGAAGGTTTCAGATGTGGATGTTAGAAACTCTGCTATGAGCCGGGCGGTGGTGGCGCACGCCTTTAATCCCAGCACTGGGGAGGCAGAGGCAGGCGGATCTCTGAGTTCGAGGCCAGCCTGGTCTACAAAGCGAGTCCAGGACAGCCAGGGCTGTTTTACACAGAGAAACCCTGTCTCGAAAAACCAAAAAAAAAAAAAAAAAAAAAAGAAACTCTGCTACGGCCAGGCTTGTCAGGACTCACGGGGTGGACGTGGAGCGTGACGAGGGAGTCTGCCACACAGCCATGAAGGTGCGGGCTGGCCCTCTAAGGAGTTGAGCCCTCACTAGATCTGGACCCAGCTGGTCTGGAATAGTCCCTTCCCGATCTTCTTACCAGGCATTACCCCCTCCAAAACACTCCCTCTGAAGACATCTTGAGTGAACTTGGGCTTGTTGTCATTCTGGTCTGTCACGATGATGGAGATGTTCATGGGCTCCTCCACCGAGGCACCATTCTCAGACACTGCATGGCCAAAGAGCTGTGGGCACAGAGGTCTGGGCTCAGCTGGGGTTCCCTCCTCACCAGGCCTTGGGCCTGCCTCAGAAAACACATCTACATTGGGTACTAAAGGCTTATTACCTCATACTTGACAATCTTCTCTCTGTCCAGTGGCACATTCAGCAGCAACCAGCCTGTCTCCTTCTCTATGGTGAAGACGCTCTCAGGGGGACTATCTGCTCCAGGCCCAGTGATGCTGTAGAAAATCCTGGTGCCTCTGTCCTTATTAGATTTGAGCTGGAAACAAAATAAAATGACAGCCGACAAAGTGACAGGTGCCTCACCTCTGGTGGCAAGGAGCCTTCCGCAGCCCCTCAACCCCACCCAGGAACAAGAAGCCTCTCTCTTAGGCCTTCGGACAACAAATCCTGCAGATGCTAGAGTTGCCTGGGCAGAAGGCTCAGACATACCTGATTCAGCCTCTGAGGAAAAGGGCCCTTGCCGTTCTCAGGGACTGATATGGGCGGCATCACCCACTCTCTCTTTCGTCTTCGTAAGATGCGTTTGGGTGGGAAGCTCATCACACCGTTCCCTCCCTACAAGGAAAGATGTGAATAATATGTTAGCTTTTGCATGAAAGGAGAAAGGAGTCAGGTGTGGCAACACACACCCATAATCCCAGCACTCAGAAGGACAGGCAGGAGGATCAGGGATTCAAAGTTATCCTCGGCCACTCAGCAATTTGAGACTAGCCTAAACTACACGAGGCACTGTGGTCTTCAAAAAAAAAAAAAAAAAAAAATCAGTAATAAAAACAATTGGTTATTTAATTTGTTGTTGTTGTTTTTACAGACAGGGTTTCTCTGTGTAGCAGTCCTGTCTGTCCTGGAATTCTCTTTGTAGACCAGGCTGGCCTTGAACCCACAGAAATCTACCTGCTTCTGCTTCCTAAGTGCTGGGATTAACAGCTTGGGCCACCACATCTGGCAACAACTGTAATATTAATAATAAAGGAAAAGACAAAAGAAGAGGAAAAAGTTTTTTTATTTGTATATACGCAAGGAATAATTTATCTAAATGTGTACGGCATATAGAACGGAACTGTGAAGGGAGAGAATCTGCTCACATTGGTTATCTGTCTCTAAAGAGGGGTCGGCAGGCTATTAGCAGATGGAGACAGAGACCATCTATTATTATATACCTTTAAATATTTTTAAGTTCTGAACATTTGACTATTCAAAAAATTAAGATACCAGGAAGCTGGGGATAGTGGCACACATTTCTAATCCCAGCACTTTGGGAGGCAGAGACAGGCAGATCTCTGTGGGTTCAAGACCAGCCTGGTCTACAGAGTGAGTTCTAAGACAGTCAGTGGTACATAGGGAAAAAAAAAAAAGATACCAGGAAGTATGGCTAAGTGTCTCCAGTCTACAATCCTAGAGGTCCATACAACTGGCAATCCTGTGCGGAAATGGCCTTCACCTGGGGTTAACCTGGACCACACAGGAAGGGAGCAAGTTGCTGGTAGGATCTACAGAGCCTGAGTAAGCTAGGTGATGGGAGCTCCACCCCTCTTCTCTGACCCATGGGGTGCCTCTCTCCCGACCCCTGCTGGCCAGCTCCAGTCACTTCTCTGCTCTGATTGATTAGCAGCCAGTGCTCACAGCTGGTTGGCCGGGGTTAAGGGTTAAGGTAGTTCCTATTACTATAGCAACCAGGGACTCTTGCCAGCAGCAATCTGAATACAGTACCTTCCCTTTGTCCTGAAGAGAGACATGGCATTTTACCTGGACTGTCCCACTATTCAGAACAGTGGTTTCTCCATCGTCAGGGCCATGCGTCTCACGTCCAGCGCGTCCAGCCGATGCTACTATGAGGAAGAGAGAGGGAGGGAATTAGAAAGCAGTCCCTTGACCAGATTAAGGACTGTCAGATGGAGGCAACTGGAGACTTGGCTTACTCTCTCTGGCTAGCAGGTGGTTACAAGTCTCGGATGGCCCTCCTCCCTGTAGTCTTATCATTATTTAAAAACATTTTTTTCCATCGGTATGTGTATGAGTGTGTGCAGGTGCCTGTGAAGGCCAGAGGAGAGTCAGACACCCTGGAGCTGGAGTTACAGGTGGTTGTGAGTCGCCTGACATGAGTGTTGGGAACTGAACCTAGGTCTTCTGGAAGAACAGTGCATGCTCTTAACCACTGAGCCATCTCTCCAGCCCCTACATTTGGTATTGGCAGAGGAAGGACCACCTCACCATCAGTGTGTGTTGTCCAACCACTCTATTCATCAGGCTGGAGAGCCAAGGTTATGGCCGTTCATGACATTAGTTTCAGGTAGCCTTGCTGAGTAACAGCTAAAGGAAGACAGCTTTTTGGAGGCTACCTACACACAGTGAGCATCCTATCACCAAGGGCGTGACACTGTTAACCAGACATTTTGAGCAACTTCTGGTAATTTAAGTTTGTCACAGTTCTTCTGAATTATGTCTACAAGGTTACTGCCCCCTCTCCCCCCAAAAGATTGATTTATTTTTACTTTACATCTATGGGTGTTTTGTCTGCTTGTATGTCTGTGCACCACATGCCTAGTGCACAAAGAGACCAAGAGAGGGCATTGGATTCCCGTGGTATTGAAGGGTTTTTTTTTTTTGTTTTTGTTTTTCAAGACAAGGTTTCTATGTGTATCCTTGACTGTCCTGGACTCACTTTGTAGACCAGGCTGGCCTTGAACTCACAGAGATCCGCCTGCCTCTGCCTCCTGAGTGCTGGGATTAAAGGCGTGTGCCACCTGGTACTGAAGTTACAGGTGGTTGTGAGGCACCATGTAGATACTGGGAATTGAACCCCAGTCCTCTGGAAGAGCAGCCAGTGCTCTTAACCACCGAGCCATCTCTCCAGCAGCTGTAGTTACTGACACCAGCATCTGCCCAATGCCCAAGCTAGCCGTTAGCCCCAACCCTTTTACTCTGTTGCTGGGGTCAAGTTCAGCTTTGCAAATGCTGCTCGAGTGCTTCAGCATGCACTCCCAGAGGGGGGTGTGTGTGGAGAAACTAGATGTCTCATGCATGGCCATGGGAATGCGAAAGCAAGTGGACAGCCACTGTGGGAACGTCGGGCAGTAGGGCTGGAGAGAGACTCAGCGGCAAGAGTACCGGCTACTCTTTCAGAGGATCTGGGTTCCATTCCAAGCACCCCCATAGTGTAACTTTAGTTCCAGGGGATCTCATACTCTCTTCTGGCCTCCATGAGCACCAAGTATGCATGTGGTGCACAGAGATTCGTGCAGACAATACACCCATACACGTTAAATAATAAATAAAATTTGGAAAAAATATTAAAATGTATTCACAAGGCTGGGCACGTAGCTCAGTGGTAGAGTGCTGTCTAACATATACAAAGCCCTGAGTTCAATTTCCAACACTGAAAAAAAAAAAGAATTGGTGCATATTAAGATATTCACAGCACCTTTATTCATCATTGTTACTGTGGGAAATGGTAGGTGGCCACAAAAGCAACATGGACAGAAACACTGTGGTATTGTCACATTTGGAATGACTCAGTCCCAAGGACACACAGCAAGGGGTGGATTCAAGAAGCAGAAGCCGAGAAGCAAAGCCAGACACAAGGCAGGAGGCATGGTTGCTGGGGAAGAAATACAATCCTCCCCTAACAGTCGAAGCTTGTAGTCCAGACAGACCCTGTAATAAAAGACAGACTAAGAGGACAGACTAAGCTTATTAACACACTCAGTATGTGTCACACAGGCAAAGCCTCGGTGGACAGCATCGTGGAAAAAAAAAAAAAACAGTGGTTTAGAACTTTACACACCTCCTTCCACAATGAACAGTGTGGTTCACAGAAGTGACAAGACAAAGGGAAGAAGTTACAGAGGAGGTAGGAAACTGTGGGTGTAAATCCAGGGAGCAAACTAATGCAGTGAGGCTCCTTTACTACTAAGAGTTAGTCTCCAGAAAGCAGAGTTTATAGCCTTAGGAGGAGGACAGGCTGGCAGGGCAGAGAGAGCCCTTTCTGGGTGCTTTTATCCATCAATCTTCTTCAGTGCTAGGTGTGGAATCCAGGTCTTGCACATGCTCCCCTCACTTTTTGTTTTGTTTTGTTTTCCTAAAAGCAAGATCTCCTTATACAGCCTTGTAGAGCAGACTGGCCTTGAACTCAGAATCATCTGCACAAGCCCTGAGATTAAACATGCGCCTTCACGCCTGGCTTGGTTGGTGCTTCTTCATTGCGCTTTGCTCAAAAATATTTATATCCACAAGGCATTTTCTGGGGCAACACATTTTGGTTTCCTGGAGTATGAGTCCACCGTGTGGTGCTGGGAAACCGGCAGAGCCTATGGAGGTGGATGTCAGCGGAAGGGCAGCAGGGCGTAACAACCATAACGAGCCATCTGCAGCCCACGGGAACCCAGGGGCAGCTTTCAGGAGCCCCAGAGCCCTGGAGCGCACACATCCAGGCAGGATACTCATGGAAGGCTGGGATGTGTGTATGGGAAGCGAAGATTGCTTAGAGACAGCCCTGCCTCCTTGACAATATTCTCTCTAAGGAATCCTGGGCTGACACACTTGGCTTGGGGGAGGAAGGGAAGAAAGGGAGCTGGGCTTGATTCTGTTCCAGGAGCCGTGAAATCCATGGAGTGGCCTTGTCTTCTTATTCTGCTGTACACTTTTGCAGGCTTATCTGAGAAATTTTGCTTTGCCTTAACCCTAGAAAAACCAGAAATGACTGATATGATAGACTAAATCATCTTAATTATAGAAAACGTTTTATATCTGTGGAGTACACACTCCCTGGGCTGACTGTTCAGGTATATAAAGTGACACTTGTACAGTTTTGAAATTATACAAGGACATGCTTGTGCTATGAAATAAATCAAGCAAAGCTGGGTGTGGTGGCGAACACCTTTAATCCCAGCACTAGAGAGGCAGAGGCAGGCGATTCTCTGTGAGTTCGAGGCTAGCCTGGTCTACAAAAGAGCCCAGGACAGTCCGGGCTCTGTTACACAGAGAATCCTTGTATCAAAATACCACAAAAAAGGGGGCTGGAGAGATGGCTCAGAGGTTAGGAGCACTGGCTGCTCTTCCAGAGGACCCGGGTTCAAATCCTAGCACCCACATGGCAGCTCACAACTGTCTGTAACTCTTATTCCAAACAATCTGATGAAACACATGTAGTCAAAACACCAATGTGCATAAAATAAATAAATTATATAAAAAAGAGACTTTAAAAAAAAAAAAAATACCACAAAAAAAGGGGAAGAAATAAAACAAGCAGAATTCTAAGGGACGTATAGGGTATATGCAACTACGGACAGGGAAAAGAAAAAACCTTGAAAAAAATGGCCCCTCCCATGATTGCAAGTTACTTTCAACTCTTTAAAAAAGTTGGCCATGTGCTAACAATTTTTCGTTTTCTGTCTTTTGGTGCTCTCTTTGGCTGTGTGTGTGTGTGGGTGTGCGTTGTGTGGTGTCTTCTTCAATGGCTCTCCAATTTACTTACTGAATAAAGCAGGGTCTCTCACTGTTAGAGCTAGTTAGCCAGCTTGCTGGAATTACACCATGCCTATGCGCATCTGGTTTTTCATTATTTAACTATAATTACATTTAGTTCTATGTGTGTGGACAAATGCATATCATAGCATGCCATGTTGGTTCTTTCCTCCACAATCTGGCTTTTTTTTTTTTTTTTAAGTTTTTCGAAACAGGGTGTTTCTGCCTAACAGCCCTGGCTGCCCTGGACTCATTTTGTAGACCAGGCTGACTTCGAACTCACAGAGATCCACCAGCCTCTGCCTCCAAAGTGCTGGGATTAAAGGCATGAGCTGCCATGCCTGGCTCCACCATCTGGTTTTTGATCCCAGGGCCCCTCCTAGCTTTTGTGTGTGTTACCGGCCCCTAGAGGCATTGCAGATGTGACTGCTATGTCACATGTGCTTCAGGAGGTGGCAGAGAGGAGAGAGGCTATAGCTACATTCATTGTTCTGACCTATGAACACCTGAATGAATATGAATAGTAGCCTAACATTCCTGGAAGAAAAAAAAAAAAGCAAACTGGATACCAACACCACTTTGGCGGCATGGGGTAGCCTGTGATGACTACCAGACCAGTACCAGGCAAGCACCAGATGGGCTCCCAGGACAGGAAACAAGCCAGAAACTAGAAGAACTCTGCCTGGCCCTGGATGTGAGGGTTGTGGGTGAGCCAGCCTTGAGGGAGAGAGTGTGGGAGAGCCAGTCCTGCCTTCTGTCTGCTATGTGGTAGTGTTGGCTAGGGAGAGATCCCCTCTCCTCCCTTTTGCCCTCACACCATTGGCTGACAGGAGATCTGGCCCAGATGGGGTCACAAGAGCAGGAGAGCTGTCCCTGCCCCTCACATGTTGCAGCACTCAGGAGAGTAGGCTCTGCATGTTTCCATAGAAGAAATGGCCATGCAAGTGGGGGTTGCAGGTCCAGAACCAGGCTTTGAGTTGGCTCACCACAACATCTATCCCATGGATGAACTGCTGGAGTACAAAAAGAGGTCGGGACTCATTCACAACCCAGGACTGCAGGATCTCCATGACACAGGACAGTTATGGCATATCTGAGAGGAGATCCAGTGAGATTCAGTACTGACAGAGTAATGGAAACCAGGGGCCTCGTACCAGACCAAGGAGTCAATATAATGAACATTTGCAAGAAGAATGTGTGGACAAAGGGGAATATTGTGGGACACACTGAGATACATTGCAGCTTCCACAATGAGCTGTTATTTTTATGCTGGGACAGATTGCAAGAGTGGAGGGTGGGTCTGAGGGGAGGTGGGAGATGGGAAGGAACAGGGTGCATGATTTGAAATTCATAAAATACAAATTTTTTTCTATTATAGCCAGGCATGGTGGCGCACACCTTTAATCCCAGCACTCGGGAGGCAGAGGCTGGCAGATCTCTGTGAGTTGGAGGCCAGCCTGGTCTACAGAGTGAGTCTAGGACAGTCAAGGATACACAGAGAAACCCTGTCTCGAAAAACAAACAAAATAAAAAAAAACCCAACTGCCACGTGGGTGCTGGCCTTGAATTCACCAGTCTCCTGCCTTTTCACCTGAGATGCTAGGATTTCAGGTGTGTTGACCATGCTGGGTTCCTGGTTTTATCTTGAATTCTTGCCCCATCCCAACTTCTACGTTGAAGTTCTCTGGCTCCTTGTATTTCACAATGTGACTATATTTGAAGAAAAGGTCTTAAAAGAGGTCACTGGCATGGGTGCTAATACCTACCACTGTTGCTAGTGTCTTTACGAGAGATGTTTTAGACATGGTATAAAGACTTTGGGAGGGAGATGGAGGAGCTGGCCATCACAAAACCAAGGAGAGAGGCCCCATGAGATCAAACCTCCTTCAATTTCCAATTCTTAGCCTCCAGAACTGAGAGACTCGGTTTCTGTTCTAGCTATCAGCCAGCAGACATTGTTTTGTCCTAGTCCGGCGGCTATGCTTCAGTCTCAACAGCAGGAATTCTTCTACCCTGTACTGCTCTTACTAGCCAACATTCACAGAGTTTGTTTTGAGACAGGGTCTCCCACAGTCCAGGCTCTGACCCTCCTGCTGTCATCTCTCAAGTGCTTGGGTAATTGTCATGTGTCATCATGCCCAGTTCTCAGCCCCTTATTTCATCTTCATGAAGTAACTTATGAGAAACATTTTAATTTTGAGACTGGGAACCTGAGAGGTTAAACCAGTTCATTAAAGTCACACAGGTAATGAAATTGCTGGAAGTAGTTCCCAGACCAGTCCGGAGCCTCAGTCATCTCCATAACCACCTCAGTCACGCTGTCTTTCCCACCTTTCGGAGAGCTTCTTCCACTTCCCTTACTCCTCATCTACAGAAATAAGAGATTTTTAAAAAAAATTTTAAAAAAGATTTATTTACTTACTTATTTTATGTATAGGCGCTTTATCTGCATGAACATCTGCAACCAGAAGAGGGCATCAGATCACGTTGTGGATGGTTGTGAGCCACCATGTGGTTGCTGGGAATTGAACTCAGGACCTCTGGAAGAGCAGCCAGTGCTCTTAACCACTGAGCCATCTCTCCAGCCCCTAGAGATTATTTTGTAAGCCAGTTTTTGTTTGTTTTCTTACTTTATGTGTATGGCTGTTTCGCCTGCAGGTCAGAAGAGGGCATCAGATACCCTGGAACTGGAGTTATAGGTGGTTGTGAGCTAGCTGCCCAGTGTGGGTGCTGGAAACCACACACAGGTCCTCATCAAGAGCAATATATGGCCAGGAGGTGGTGGCATACGCCTTTAATCCCAGCACTTGGGAGGCAGAGGCAGGCGGATCTTTGTGAGTTCGAGGCCAGCCTGGTCTACAAAGTGAGTCCACGACAGCCAAGGATACACAGAGAAACCCTGTCTCGAAAAACCAAAAAAAAAAAAAAAAAAAAAAAAGAGCAGTATATGCTCTTAACTACTAAGCCATCTCTCTAGTCCCTTATAGTCTTATTTTTAAAATCTGTTAGTTGTGAGCATCAATGTTTTGTTTGCTTGTTTTCTGAGACAGAATTTCTCTGTGTAGCCCTGGCTGTCCTCAAACTCAGAGATCTGCCTGCCCCTGCCTCCTGAGTGCTGGGGTTACCAGCCAGCACAAGCATCAACGTCTTGATACAGAACTCGGATTAACTTATTAGACTTTTATATCTGGAAGACCAGCATTCAACTTCAGAGAACCACCACAAATAAAAACCCCAAAACACGACTCTGTCAACCAGACACAGCATCATCTAGCACTCACCACAAGGTGACTTGAACTCTAAGGCTAGCTGACTTGCTAAATCCAGACTGCTAAAGGGTAGAATTAGAATCAGAACCCAGGCAAGGTCAGCATCCAAACCCACACTCTTCAGCATTCACTCATTAAAAACTGCCTTGGCGCCACCTGTGTGCCGGTGATACCAGGACACACGGAGGAACAAAAGTGCTTACCCACAGGCATGCCTACATTCCTACAGGGCACCCTTGGCTATCCAGACGAATCAAGAATGCATGCCTAACATAATGAAAGTGCAGAGACCATCTAAATGTGCACAAGTGAGGGACTGACTTGTGTTACATCACCCATGCAATGACAGACCAACCACTAGTTACAGGAAGCCATGAAAAGGGCAGGCAGGGCTCAGTGGCAAAGAACTTGCCAACATATAAGGCCCTGGGTTTGATTCTCCAGCTCTCAAAAATACACAAGCTATCAGAGGTGGATGTTCTCACTATCTCATTGTGTACAAGATCCTAGGACATGTTATTAATACATTTTAAAGGTAGAGTGATGTGTTTCCCTGCTAATATGTTCACATTTGTACTTTATTATTATTGCTATTGTCATTTTTTATTTATTTATTTTTTTAGGTTTTTCGAGATAGGGTTTCTCTGTGTATCCTTGACTGTCCTGGACTCACTTTGTAAACCAGGCTGGCCTTGAACTCACAGAGATCCCCCTGCCTCTGCCTCCGAGGATTAAAGGTCTACAAAGTGAGTCCAGTGTAGGGGTTAGATAAATTAGATTTAGAAAATATATAGGAGTTTCTGATACTGTCTCTTAATTCGGGGCCTGAAGAGCATTATCAGCATGAAGTCAGGAAAAACAGGAAAGACTCAATAGACTGAAAAACAAGGTTGAAGTCAGGAAAACAGGAAAGACTCAATAGACTTGAAGAAACAAAGTATCTGGCCTGACATTGTTTTCAGCTGCTAAGTGGGCGGAGCCCAAATTAAGCTGAAACAGAGTTCCTCCTATTTGAGGTCAGTGCATGGAGCCCAGAGAAGAGAAGAGGCCCCTGATGCTAGAGAGCTCCAAGAGTCCTGCTGAAAAAAGTGCTGGCCATCGTTTGATGGCCAGATTTCCCTGAAGCAGAAAGAAGCCGGTGAGCAAAGAAAGCCTGAGCAAGACACCAAAAGGCCAAGGACTAAACCCTGTGGCTCAGCTTTTGTCTGGAGGGGTTTGATCTGTCCGAACAGTGGCCTAAAGGAAACTGTGCCTGGCTTTAAGGACTGAGACAGAGCAGCTGAGATCCTGATTCAAAAGAAATAAGTTGGACTGCAGATGGCTGGGGTCTCCCACAGAGAAGAAAGCATGAAGCCTTATTTAAGGTGAGACTGCAATAACCAACTTACCCTGACGAACCTGCATCTGAGAGATCCAGAAAAAGGACTGCTAAGTGCGTTTAAAGAATCTACAACAAAGATTGTGTTCCTGACGACTGAGGACCTGCCCCAGAGACTGTATCATTCTAAAAGTTTCTGAAAGTAGTTGTTATAATTATCAATAGGTAAGGCCGGGCGGTGGTGGCGCACGCCTTTAATCCCAGCACTTGGGAGGCAGAGGCAGGCGGATCTTTGTGAGTTCAAGGCCAGCCTGGTCTACAAAGTGAGTCCAGGACAGCCAAGGATACACAGAGAAACCCTGTCTCGAAAAACCAAAAAAAAAAAAAAAAAAAATTATCAATAGGTTTAGTGGATAGGTTAAATGGGTTGTAGGAATTTATAGGATTAATAGTTAAGAAATTGTTGGTGTTTGTTATAAGTGAATTTAATACTAAATAAATAAGTGTTAAATAATAATTTAAAAGTTCGGTTACAGTCCAGGATAGCCAGGGCTTGGTACACAGAGAAACTCAGTCTAGAAAAAAATTTGCCAGGAATGATATCATCTGCCAACATGGAGAGGAAGAAGCTGGAGAATCAGGAGTTCAGGGTGTCTTCTTCAGCTATGGTTTGAAGCCATGTTTGACTATATGAGATCCTATCTCAAAACAAAAACAAGCCGGGCGGTGGTGGCGCACGCCTTTAATCCCAGCACTTGGGAGGCAGAGGCAGGCGGATCTTTGTGAGTTCGAGGCCAGCCTGGTCTACAAAGCGAGTCCAGGACAGCCAGAGATATTCAGAGAAACCCTGTCTCGAAAAACCAAAAAAAAAAAAAAAAACTTAATAGTCACTTTCCTTTCCCTGTCCCTGAACTAAGAGAATCTCTAGTGAGCAGAGAACCACACTAGAGAAGTGTGCCAGTGACTTTTCATTCTCTCCAGCAGTTCTTCTATTTATCCTTCCAGGTTACACAGCAGGGAACGAACAACTCCCCCAGTATTCAGAAACCTTAAGCCCCCCAAACTCTAAAATCAGCTATACCCTCAAGGAGCCAGTAACCGAGAAAAACCTCTTCCTATTATCTACAAACTCTGCCCCCCAGGAGTGTCCAGCACACCCTGCTGTCCTGTCTTGGCATTTTCTCACTGGTACATGGTGCTGGGCGTTATGTCTCAGTATCTGAGCCATCCATCTATTCTCAGAGGGGACAGTGTCAATAATCAAGCAGCCAGCAGCCATGTATTATGGGTGCCTTGGCTTCCCTCTGCCTATTCCAGGCCCATCGGCTCCAACCCACATTCAGCAGGAAGCTGAACATAACCAAGGGGCAGGAATTCAGGCGGGCAGGGACATGCTTCCAACACCCACTCGGCTGGAGACGTGCAGGTAAGTGTTGTCCTTCCCAGTCCTGGGAAGTTATAACACCTACAAGGTAGGTATTACAGCTCCCAACCCAATGACTCAGTAAGCAAGAGGTTGTCAGGGTACAGGGATGGGATGGAGGGTGCCTTGAACTGCCCCCAGGAGACAGCTTCACAGACAGAAAGCCCCCAACAGCTGGAAGGCATCAGGACCAGATTTCTAATCTTGAAGGCGGTAAGTGACAAGGAACACAGAGGAGCACATTGGTCCAGAAGACTTGGGTTGAAACCTACATAATGCTGATTACCTACTGAACGCCTAGGCAAATGGTGTGAGCATATGGAAATTCAGTCCACTCGTCTGAAAAAACGGGAACAATAATGTGTGCCTGGTCCAGGACAAGCCTTCAATAAAAAGTACCATCAATCTACGTATGCACAGTTATCCAAGGTGTCTACATCCAAGTCCTGGTCTCCATCCTCCAACTCGTGTGCTGTGTATGTGTGTGTTAGATACATGTGAAGGCGTGACCATCAATAATCAAGTATCTTCTCTATCTTACTGCCTTGAAAAAAAGAGTCTCTTACTGAACAGAACGGCTTCCCTCTCCCCCATTTCAGCTGGGCTGGCTGGACAGGTAGTCTCTGCCCCCAGTGCTGGTTGGGTTACAGGCACACAAGACCAGGTGTCAGACTTTTATATGTGTGTTCAAACTCAAGTCCTCATGCTTGCAGAATAAGCAATCTTATCCACTGAGTTACCTCCCTGGTCCCCTCTTTCTTTTTTGAGATAAAGTTTGTTATGCTTGAAGTCACTATCTAGGCTAGGCTGGCCTCAAACTTGTAATTTTCCTGCCTCAGCCTTAAATGTATTAGGATAACAGGTGTGTGACACCCTACCCAGCTGTTCTTTTTTTATTTTTTAAAAATATTTAATTTTTTTTATGTGTGTGTTTTGCCTGAATGCACAAGTGCATGCAATACCTGCAGAGGCCAGAAGAGGGCTTGAGATGCAATGAAACTGCAGTTACTGACAACTGTGAGCTTCCATGTAGGTGCCCCAAACTGACCTGGGTCCTCTGCAAGAGCAGCCAGTGCTCATAAACCCTGGACCATCTCTCCTGTACTCACCTTCTCCACAGCTAGGCTTCTCCCCCACCCCCCGGTTTTTCTTTTCTTTTTTTTTTGGTTTTTCAAGACAGGGTTTCTCTGTGTATCCCTGGCTGTCCTGGACTCACTCTGTAGACCAGGCTGGCCTTGAACTCACAAAGATCCACTTGCCTCTGCCTCCCAAGTGCTGGGATTAAAGGATTAAAGGCGTGTGCCACCACCGCCCGGCTTTCCCTGTTTTTTTTTTTTTAAAGATTTATTTTATGCATACAGTGTTCTGTCTGCAGGTATACCTGCAGGCCAGAAGAGGGCACCAGATTTCATTATGGATGGTTGTGAGCCACCATGTGGTTGCTGGGAATTGAACTCATGACCTCTGGAAGAGCAGCCAGTGCTCTTAACCGCTGAGCCATCTCTCCAGCCCTTTCCCTGGTTTTTCAAGAGAGGGTTTCTTTATGGAACAGAGCCCTGGCTGTCCTGGACTTGCTTTGTAGACCAGGCTGGCCTTGAACTCAGAGATCTGCCTGTCTCTGCCTCCCAGGTGCTGGGATTAAAGACGTGTGCTACCACTGCCCAGTTCAGCTAGTCTTTTTTTTTTTTAATAATTTATTTATTTTTATTTTATGTACATTGGTGTTTTGACTACATGTGTTTCATCAGATTGTTTGGAGCAGGAGTTACAGACAGCTGTGAGCTGCCATGTGGGTGCTGGGATTTGAACCTGGGTCCTCTCTCTGGAAGAGCAGTCAGTGCTCTTAACCGCTAAGCCATCTCTCCAGCCCCTCAGCTAGTCTTTTTTTAAACCACAAGAAAAAAAAAAATCACCCTATCTGCCAAGGGGCTACCTGTGACTGTGATTTACCTGAAGAATGAAGTACAGAAGAGAGATGTAGATGCCCAGTGCCCAAGAACATAGAACAAAACTGGCTGAGTCTGCCTCTGGAAAGGGCTGTTTGTGTGTGTGGGGGTCTCTTTGGCTCATTGGGGGAGGCAAAGGATGGACATCTCCTGGACACATTGACCTTCCTAGGGAAACTTGCTGGGGCATCTGTGAGAACATGAGTCACTTTCTTTGTAAGTTAGGCATCACAGAGAAACTGCTGAGAGGTTAAGCCCTGGGGCAGATCATTTCAACTCCCTTCTTAAAGCTTCCTGGAACCAGTGTCTTCCTGCCACTGTCTCAGAGAAAAGCTGATCCCGAAACCAGGTCTCACCGCCCATCCAACTTTGACCTCACCTTCCTCAAAGAGAGAAGATGCCTGTTCCTGGCTGGGGCAGCTCACAAGGCTACACATCTTAGCAACGTCATGGGGGCATGAATGGGCTTGTGCCACTCTCTTTCTGAGGTGAGCTGACGAGCACCGATTAACACATGACATAATGGTTCAAACTTTAAGGCTGGAAAACAAAGGCCTAAACATTTGTTTAGTTAGTTCTGACTCCCACACCCACCAGAGGGCTCAGTCATTTGACTGCGGCAGCCTGTTTTTCCCACAGGGATTCGGACAGGGGGAATGAACCTGAGGAGGACGTGCCCAATGGACCCAGGGGAACTGACTGCTTTCAGTTGGGATTGTTTCTATTCAAAGTAACAAACACAACCAAAAAGATGGGAGCCCGTGGTTCTGCTCTAGATAGGACACTCTCAATGGAACCTGGAGTCCCTGGCTTAGGTTCAAAACTTCTCTTTAAAAGCCATTCCGCCGGGCGGTGGTGGCGCACGCCTTTAATCCCAGCACTTGGGAGGCAGAGGCAGGCGGATCTTTGTGAGTTCGAGGCCAGCCTGGTCTACAAAGTGAGTCCAGGACAGCCAGGGCTACACAGAGAAACCTTGTCTCGAAAAAACCAAAAAAAAAAAAAAAAAAAAAGCCATTCCGTGAAGGCCGGCCTCAGATCTTAGACAAGACACCACTATGAAACTTGGGTAAGAAGAGTCCAGTCTCTGGGGTACTAGAGCTGTGGAAGAAAGGAGGCTTTTTAGGTAGGGGTTATGTAAACTGATGGGTGCTGTGCTGAAGATGTCTGCTTCCCCCCAGGTCAAAAATGACCAGACCCCCTTCTATCTCAGTCCCAAGAAAACAGCTCTGAAAGTGGTGATTTGACCTCCCAGCCACACAACATGAAGGTGCTACATAGCTCCAATGTCCACTGATGTTAGATGTTCTGGCCAAACACAACAACCCATCTCTCTGAGAAACATAGACCCATCAGTGATCAGTCCTGGCCATTTTCGCTGCGGTTATCAGGCAACCGACTAGAAGAAAAAAGAAGGATCTGCTTGATCAGGATGTGGCCACATGGCAGCCATGAGAGTGGCAGGAGGGACTGCCTTCGAAGTTTCCCATTCTAGTTTGTCTCGTATCTACCTCATTAAGCAAACACACCTCAGAATGAGAGGCAGGATAAAAGAGCACAGGGGAAAGCACGCGGAACTGGCTGGAAAGATCCTGGGATTTTCCTAAGTGAAGCTGCATATAGAAAAACACACACACACAGATGGAGAGAAATACTAATTAAAAGGCCAAGTGCTGTGGACTACTACTGGGGAAGCAGGCACTGGTATATATTACTGGGATGAGTGAGAATAAAAACTGGCACTTTTCTAGCAATTAAAAATCCATAAATAAACCCTTTGACCTGGGTATGGTACCAGAAATCATCCCACATGTGTCAAAAACCAGACCTGTGAGGATGCCTAAATAGGAGAAAAACGAAGGACTCAATAACCTTTCAATGAAATGCTTAATTAGGCTGTATTATAGGCATTCAAATGTCTAAACTCTAGCCTCAAATACTATAAAAGAAAACCCCTAAGGGAAAACAGTGCCCTACAAAGAACAGAAAAGGTCACGAAGAGCCATTTATAGTGTTCGCCCAACAATTATACAATATTAATAGTTTCACACTGCACAAATAAGGAGAGATGGAGCCGAGCCCCGGAACCAAGAAGGCTCCCTGGCTTTCAACCCTAACCACCAGGCAAGAGGAGAGTAAAAAAAGATGGCAGTGAAAAAAATGACGAGCGAGTCTGGAACTGAACAGACTAATGGATAGAGGCTGCAGGGAAAGAAAGGCATGCTGGGAATGTACCCCCATATGCAGGCTGGGAGTTCCAGTGCTTTTAATTGACCCAGAAACTACCCCAGGGCATGCTGGGAGGTCCATGCCCAAACGAGGTCCACTGAAGGGGGTTCAATGCTTCTTCTCTAGAGCTTCTATGGTGGGCAGCCCGGAAGCCCAGCACGAGGTGCTGGAGGTGTACCCTGACACCATCTTCTGCATATTTAAGGGGTCTGTAATGTGCTGTCGCTGAAGCTGAAGTGGGAGGCATGCCCTCCCTGCAGTGGCTTTTTATTTTTATTTATTTATTTTTTGTTTTTCGAGACAGGGTTTCTCTGTGTAGCCCTGGCTTTCCTGGACTCACTTTGTAGACCAGGCTGGCCTGGAACTTACAGAGATCCACCTGCCTCTGCCTCCCAAGTGCTGGGATTAAAGGCGTGCGCCACCACCGCCCAGCTTTGCAGTGGCTTTTTAAACAAAGACAATGCAGATGTACAACCTTGGAGGAGTGAAGCTAGGTGGTAGATCGCCCTTATGTTTGTACGGTTTACCCCACACCTGCTCTTGCAGAAAGCCTGATGCCATCTGAGGCTCTCAGCCTGGAGCCACTTTCCAGCTTCCATAGTCTAACAGTGCTGAAGGACAAACTGGAAAAGCTGGCCTTGGGCACTGCATCTTGAGACACCTCAAGAAAGACTTGGATGGAAAGAAAGGGAGATGAATTTCAGAGGTCATCTTTAAAAAAAAAGCTAAGTGTGGTGGTGCAAGCCTGAAATCTTAGTTCTGGGGAAACTGAGGCAGGAGGACTAAATAAGTACAAGGCCAGTCTGGGGTACATAGTTCAAGGTCAGTTTGAGCTATAGTACAAAACCCTGTCTTCACAACAAAGCACACAAAAAGGACGGGAAGGTAAAAGTCATTCAGAATAGAGATATAAAGCATTAAAAAGTAGCAACTGCTAGAAAAGAAGTCAAATGCAATTGCTAACATTTGGAAATTTACTGTTGTGTGTTCACACATGATGTGAGTGCGGTGGGATGTGAGCACATGACACCAAGCATGTGGAAGTCAGAAGCCAGCTCTGTGGGGACACAGCTCTCCTACCATCCTGTGTGTTCTGGGGGCTGAACTCAGGTTACCAGGTTTGCATCTTTACTCTCTGAGCCATCTTGGCAGTTTGAAAATACCTTTTTTTGTTTTGTTTTATTTTGTTTTTGGAGACAGGGTTTTTCTGTGTAATAGTCCTGGCCTCACTTTGTAGACCAGGCTGGCTTTGTACTCACAAGAGATTCTCCTGCCTCTGCCTCCTGAGTGCTGGGATTAAAGGTGTACACCACTATGCCTGATGTTTAAACTTGGTTAACTTTTTATGTGGGCTCTGGGGACTGAACTTGGGTCCTCATGTCTGGGCAGCATTGCCAACTGAGCTATCCCCTCAGCCCTGGCTTTATGATAACAACTTAAAATGTATGTCAAAGTCAAATGTCCACTTCTCTCCCTTAGCTATTTTATAGGTTTCTTGAAATCAATACACCAAAACCCAAATTATTTATGTTAGCCCAATTACGGTTCTTTCCCAGCATCCTCATCACAGGGACCAGCACACCAAGCACATAGCTGCTCAAGTTTTTAAAATCTGGGCATGAGGACCAGGCATGCTGGTACATGTCTTTAATCCCAGCACTCAGGAGGCAGAGGCAGAAGGATCTCTGAGTTCCAGGCCAGCCTGGTCTTCAGAGTGAGTTCCAGGATAGCTAGGGCTCCACAGAGAAACCCTTATCTCAAAAAAACCAAAACCAAAACAAAACAAAAGAACAAAAACATCATAATATATTTGAGAAAATAAAATGACATCCTTTTCTTTAAAACTCCATAAATACTGTGCCATTGACTTTAGGATGAAAAACAAAATCTTTTTTTTTTTTTTTTTTTGGTTTTTCGAGACAGGGTTTCTCTGTGTATCCTTGGCTGTCCTGGACTCACTTTGTAGACCAGGCTGGCCTTGAACTCACAAAGATTCGCCTGCCTCTGCCTCCCAAGTGCTGGGATTAAAGGCGTGCGCCACCACCGCCCGGCTGAAAAACAAAATCTTGATGGACATAGGAGGCCTGCCCCTGTAACCAAGAAGTTAAGAGGCGGAGACAGGAGGGTCAGAAGTTCAAGGTCATCAGTCACAGACCACACCCCAGGTCTGACCTCGGCTATCTAAGACTATGTGTCAGAAAACAAAAGCAGAGGTGTGTGTGTGTTTAGAGACATGGTCCAAGATTAAGAGCATTAGTAGCTCCTGCAGAGGATTTTGGGTTGGTCTCCAGCCCTGTAACTCTGGTTTCAGGAGTTCTGATGCCCTCATCTGGCTTCCACCAGCATTTGCATGCATGAGGTACACATAAACTCAGGTAAAGTAAGGCATATTGTTGTATAATTCCTAGATCAAAACATTCCATCCTGCAAGAAAGCTCCCTGAGCAGGAAGGTAAACAACTGAAGATACCTTCAGGAAGTACCTGAAACTGAACAGACTGCCTAGGCCACTTCCTGCCAGAGTAAGCTCAGCCCACCTGCAAGAAGACTCTTGGGCAAGCGGACCTGCAAAGAAGATTCTGAGACTAGACTAGCTGCCTAGAAAAGGTTTAGATCAGAGTCGCTTGGAAAGAACACTCTGGAACCTGTTGGTCTATCTGCAGGCTTTACAGCGCACTCCAAGTTCCCAGATTTTTTTTTTTGAGTTGTCCAACAGATTAGATGGGCTTTGGTGATGCAGTGGTCTCTGAGTCATTTCTGCTCCTGTAGGTAACAGTGAGACTTTTTTTTTTTTTTTTTTGGTTTTTCGAGACAGGGTTTCTCTCTGTATAACAGCCCTGGCTGTCCTGGACTCACTTTGTAGACCAGGCTGGCCTCGAACTCACAAAGATCCGCCTGCCTCTGCCTCCCAAGTGCTGGGATTAAAGGCGTGCGCCACCACTGCCCGGCTAAGACTTTTTTTTTTTTTTTTGAGACAGGGTTTCTCTGTGTATCCTTGGCTGTCCTGGACTCACTCTGTAGACCAGGCTGGCCTTGAACTCACAAAGATCCACCTGCCTCTGCCTCCCTGAATGCTGGGTTTAAAGGTGTGCGCCATCACGCCTGGCCATTACAGACAGCTGTGAACTGCCATGCGGTGCTGGGATTTGAACCCCGGTCCGTTGGAAGAACAGCCAGTGCTCTTAACCGCTGAGCCATCTCTCTAGCTCCGAACAGTTAGTGTCTTTAATCACTAAGCCATCTCTCCAGCCCCTAATATCTCTATTTTTTAAATGACAAACTAAGGTCAAACTAAGGTGCAGTGATTAAACAGTCTGCCCAAGGAGCCACAGCCTAAAACAGAATAAACATTCAATTCAGGTCCATTGACACTGGGCCCAGCCTAAGCAATACATGTCATACTACTGACATGCAGACTTCAGCTATGGAAATTTTAAATCATTCCACAAACAAGGCCCCCTTTGTGTGCCATGTTTAAGGACACAGAAATTCCTTGCATTAGGGGGCTGGAATGATAGCTCAGAGCAGAAGAATCCTTGCTGCTCTTGCAGAGGACCTGGGTTTGGTTCCCAACACCCACATAGTGGTTCACAACCCTCTGTAACTCTAGTTTCCGGGGATCTAATGTGCTCTTTTGACTTTCCTGGGCACTGGGCATGTACGTGGTTCACTTCTATACATGCAGACAAAACAACACGGACAAAAAAATTTTTTTTGAAAATCCCCTCACAAATCCCTAATTTTTTATATTAAAAAAAAATGCAGAAAGTCACACACTGCTAAGCTGCAGAGACGATGGGGCTGTAAAACTCTCAGCTGCCCTGAGCCATACATGCATGTCACATCTGTTCATATGGAAACACACATTTCAAATCATGGGTGGTGTTATGAATTATTTGAGGCTTTCCGGAATGCACCCTTTACATCAATACAACTGTGCCCCGAGCAAGACTGTGCACCACAGCACTATCTGGGATTAAGAAAGAATTTATAAATCTCTTTCAAGGAGAAAATAAGATCAGAAGTGAGTGTTTGCTTTAAGGATGGAAACCAACTTTTATTGAGCAAAAGAAATTGCCAGCAGAAATCTAAAAAGAAAAATCTGAAGGAGGGAAATGCATTTTCCTTCTTTCTCTGTTTGAACCACACTTTCAAGCTCTGAGCAGTTCTGGGAATAACGTTGGCGTGAATACATCTGGCAGTTTACTTCTCAGTCATACAA
The DNA here is from genome assembly GCA_907164525.1 of Lophiomys imhausi. NCBI lineage: Eukaryota > Metazoa > Chordata > Mammalia > Rodentia > Muridae > Lophiomys > Lophiomys imhausi. The sequence goes on along the minus strand of CAJQZJ010000896.1, from coordinate 2,553,745 downwards.
CTTTAAACTGTCTTGATTCTTGGTGATTTCGGATGCTTCTGAAACATTTATATTATTGAGTCATAAAAAAAGAGTTTACTGTGAAAACTAACGATTTTTAAATAGTGTAGACGCCTTATCTTGGGCTCTCAGCAGAGACTGGCCATAAAAAGCTCAGTTCATCTGGATGGGGTAAAGACGCACAGTTCACTCGGTCATCTTTCAGCTGCTGTCTTTCCTAATAAGGAGACTCCTCATAGATTTTTAAAATCCAAACACTTCACAATTTTTTTGTGCTAACTCCTTCCCACCACCACATCTGTAAAAGATAAAAAACAGAGAAGGCTGGCTCAAATAAATCATGTCCTGTCCACCACTGGAAGACTCCAGAGCGGTTACAATTGAGATAGATGTGCATTTCACAATCTGGAAAGATGCCTGCCTCTCTTAAGCTAACAAAGCACGCTGTACAGGAACATGTAAGCATGACATAGTCCAGCTGCTAAAAATTCCTGCATGGGTGCTCACATTTTTTGGTACAGAAAAAGATCTGCAACGGGGCCATCGAGATGGCTTAGCCGGTAGGTGAGCTTGCTGCCAAGACTGACAACCCAAGTTGTCCCTGGTGCCCACATTGCAGAAAGATTTCGAAAACCTGACTCCAGCAACTTGTCTATACACACAAATAAAGAAATGTTCTTTAAAAATTAAAAAGGTCTGTGAATGTTGGGCATGGTGGTGCATGCCTTTAATCCCAGCACTTGGGAGGTAGAGGCAGGTGGATTCTGCAAGTTTGAGGCCAGCCTCGTCTACAAAGTGAGTCCAGGACAGCCAGGGCTACACAGAAAAACCCTATCTTGAAAAACACAACAAAACAAAAGGTCTTCAGAATAGGAATATACTAGTTACTGTGATTGCCCATAGCGAGTAGTATCTGGGAAAAAGGTATGTCTGTCTATCCTGTATGTCCTTATGGTTTGCTGTTACTGACGAGTCAAGGCTTCTAAGCCCAAACTCTGTGCCTGCTGAAGATCAGTGTGACCTGGGGTGGGGGGTGTCACTTGACTGACTTCAGTTCCGTTGCCTGTAAAACTGGGTGATGGTTACCTCCCTCAAACAATGTTTGAGACTTCAATGAGCTTGTACATATCAAGGGCTTAGAGCCACACCTGCCACAGAGAAAGTGCCTCCAATTTTACTAGAAAAACTTTTCTCGCCGGGCGGTGGTGGCGCACGCCTTTAATCCCAGCACTTGGGAGGCAGAGGCAGGTGGATCTTTGTGAGTTCGAGGCCAGCCTGGTCTACAAAGTGAGTCCAGGACAGCCAGGGCTACACAGAGAAACCCTGTCTCGAAAAAACCAAAAAAAAAACAAAAACAAAAACTTTTCTCTCTATAGGGAGCCTATGTACATGGTTTAATTAAAAATCTCAGAGGTTGGAGAGATGGCAGCAGTTAAGAGCACACAATGCTCTTCCAAAAGATCTGAGTTTAGTTTCCAGCACCCATAGTAAGTGGCTCACAACTGCCCTTAACACCGGTTCCACAGGATCTAAAGGCTTTGGCCTTGGTGGGCACCCATACTTTCCTGCACATAACCACATACAGACACAAAAATATATACATAATTATAAATAAAATAAATCTTTAAAAGAAACTCAACCACTCGGCCCTACATAAACAATATAAAGTAGTATATGTCGGGGCAGGGTGATTAAAACATAAAAGACTCTGCAGAGCATTTTGATTAACAGCCAAACTTACAAATTATTTGTTCAGAGGTCAAAGGAAGGGATGAAACAATGGGAGTAGGGTTAAGTCCAAGCTGGGGAATGCAAGAAAATTCTGGAATGGGATAAAGGCCATAAAAAAAAAAAAAAAGTTTGGGAGTCTGTTGGGAAACTGGGCTGAGGGAATCCACAGACAGAGAGGGCAGGGTGTGGGCCTGGCATCCTGTTCTGGCTTGTATTCGGGGGATCCCACAAACACCTATTTACCCCGTGCTTGAAGGTACAAGACAGGGCTTGTCCTGTGAAGGTAGCTCAGCCAGCAGCCAGACGGAAGCAGGGTACTCAGAATGTGCCAAGGGGCACGGAATCTTCAGCAGACCCTTCAACTGTCTCTCTAATTGTCCAACCAGAGGCTTATCTCCTCATAGCCCCAGGGCACTGGAGGCACTATGAGCCTCCGGTCTAGAGTTGAGACTTAGAGAGACTTGCCTCAGGCCACATGTTTGGGGTGAACACCAAGACAGAAAGTCTCCCTTTCCCTTAAGGACTCAGGGGTATTCTATAGGTCTGTCCCTTCTGACCAGTTTATCAAGAGTCTAAAGGAACTTGGGGGTGGGGGGGTGGGGGACATGATCTTGCTATGTAGCCCAGGTTAGTAGTAACTCATGGTCCTCCCACCTTAGCTTCCAAGCAATAGCATTCATTACAAACCTGTGTTACAGAGCTCAATGTAGATGGTAGTTCTTCTCTATAAAGTAACCAAGGACAGTAAGGTGGGTCAGTGGGTATGAGGTGCCTGCCTCCAGACCTTCCCAGGGGCCTGCTATGGCACACATACATGCACACACACCACAACAGTAACAACAACAGAAGACAGATCAGGAAAGGCTGTGGTCCTCAAGTTTGAGAAAGGAAGCCAGGCTTGGTAGACCTTACACATGATTCTACCACCTGGGAAGCTGAGGCAGGAATGTCTCCAGTACCAGGCTAGCCTGTGTTACATAGCCATACTCTGTCTTAAGAGTTAAGAGAGGCAGGGTGTGTGGTGGAGGCCTTTAATCCCAGCACTCAGGACGCAGAGGCAGGCAGGTCTCTGTGAGTTCAAGTCCAGCCTGGTCTACAAAGTGAGTCCAGGACAGCCAGGGCTACACAGAGAAACCTGTCTCAAAAAACAAAACAACAGCCGGGCAGTGGTGGCGCACGCCTTTAATCCCAGCACTTGGGAGGCAGAGGCAGGCGGATCTTTGCGAGTTCGAGGCCAGCCTGGTCTACAAAGTGAGTCCAGGACAGCCAGGGCTACACAGAGAAACCCTGTCTCGAAAAACCAAAAAAAAAAAAAAACAACAACAACAAAAAAAACAGTTAAGAGAATCTTTCTAGAAATATGTACACGCACTCCTGTAGACATAATTCTAGGGAATCAAAGACTCACAAATCATGTACTCTACCAATGAGCTAGTTGTACCTCCAGTCCTTTTAAGCAGTCTGTTTATGTATTTATCCAGACAGTCTTGCTGTGTAGAACAGGCTGCTCCGCCCCACAATCTTCCTGCCTCACACTCTTGAATATTAGAATTACAGGCATGCACCATCATGCCCAGCTTTCAGGGTCCCTATTCTCCTGTCTCCACCTTCCAAGTACTAGAATCCCTGGCCTGTGCCACAATGCCTGGCCCTTAAGAACTCTCAAATGAGCAAAGATGGGATCCTGAGGTTAAAGGAGAAAGGAAGGCCTTTGATTATACCTCCTCAGCCTAGACTCTCTATGCAAGCCCTGAGGGGTAGCAGCCACCATCTCTCCTTATTGAGTCAGGTTCCCCAACCAACTGGCTGTGTGGCTCTGAGTCTTTTTTTTTTTTCCTCTGATGCTAGTCAGTGACTGAGCCAAGCTGTGAGTTTAAAGAACTGGCCAAGGAGAAAGGAGCTGTTCACTGGGCTTGCTTTCCTAAGATAAGGTATTTCTGAGCAGTTCAGCAGGACCAGGGTAGCTGCAGTCTGCAAACTGCGTAGCTATGGCAGTCTCTAGACCACTGATGCTGATGATCCTGGAACCAGAACCATGAGGTTTGGAATTTGGCAGTGGAGGAGAAAAAGAAGGGGAGGAGGGGTCTTTCAAGCTCTACTATCCACGGGCCAGGGGTGGGAGGGGCGGGTCAAGGAGAGGCAGAAGATGAACAGCCAGTTACAGTGTGCGTCTGCTAAGAATGTCAGCCTGAGCCCTGTCAGGCCTGGTATCTGAACCCCACCCTCCACCCTAAAGGAGACGCCAGAGCGGTTGGTCAGATACAAGTGTTCGCCCCCACCACTCCAGTTCTTGGTGATTAACAAGAAGCCAGGGGAGGGAACAGGAATTCAAGGCTCCTGAGTCAGAAGTTAACTATTTCCAATCTTCCCCTAGCTTGTCTGGGGTGAGAGGACTTCACAGTTGTTTTCCCTCAACCACTTGGTTTTAGTACTGTATACTTAGGGGGGTTCAAAGCCTGATTCTAAGACTTTCTAGTAGATGACACTTGGGCAAGTCACAAATTACTACTGTGGGTTTCCAGTCCAGCTAAATTGGGGTCAATTCCACCTGCCTCGTGGGGCTTTTATTTTTAAAAAGAAGGAATAAAGGGGCTCATCACTTCACGAATGAAGTGTGATTCTGGAATACAGTAAGATCTCAAGAAGTGTGGTGGCGCACGCCTTTAATCCCAGCACTCGGGAGGCAGAGGCAGGTGGATCTTTGTGAGTTCGAGGCCAGCCTGGTCTACAAAAGTGAGTCCAGGACAGCCAGGGCTACACAGAGAAACCCTGTCTCGAAAAAACCAAAAAAAAAAAAATCTCAAGAAGTGGCACTTGGGGGGACTGGTGAGAGTCAGCAGATAAAGGTGCTTGCCACCAAACCTGGCAAACCAAGTTTGAGCCCTGGATCCCATGTGGTGGGAGGAAACAACTAACCCTTGCAAGCTACCCTCTGCCCTCCACTCACGTGTCTGTGTACACATACCAACACACGATAAATTGATGGGTGTAATAAAAATAATAAAAGAAACGGCATTTAGGCTGAGGCTTCAGTTCCTCAGCCCAAATCAATGAAGAGTAAGGGTTGATGCAAGAAAGGTCTTCTGGTCTGAGGAAAGCCAGGGAGGAGGGAGTTGGGACAGGGAGGAGAAAGCGCGCGCGGGGGGGGGGGGGGGCGCTGGCGCTGGGGAGGTGTTCAGCTTCTGGCCTGCCTTTCCATAACGTCGCTTGCTGCCTCTGTTCAAGCTCAGTGGTCCTAAACAGCTTACAGGAAGCTATGGGTCTTGCTTACCTCTGAACACCTCCCACCAAGTACATGCCCAGGCATCTGTGGGCTGAATGACCATTTTGGCTTTAGATCTCAGACACTTAACTGCTTCTACAATGGGGGGGGGAGGGGAGGACACGACTCAATTTGGCCACGGAGCAAAATGAAAAGCTGCTACCCTCCCTTTTTATCCCTGGCCAGGATATAAATCTCTGCCTAGAAATCCACAACCCCTGTCAGGCTTTGTGGTGGTCTGAATGAGAATAGCTCCCATTGGCTAGTATTTAAATGTCTGGCTCCCAGTTGATAGAACTGTTTAGGAAGGGTTTAGAAGGTGTGGCCTTGTTGGAGGAAGTGTATCACTGGGTATGGGCTTGGAGGTTTCAAAAGCCCACACCAGATCCAGTGTCTCCCTCTGCCTCCTGTTTGTGGATCAGATGTAAGCTCTCAGCTACTGCTCCAGCACCCTGCCTGCTCTCACACTCCCTGCCATGAAGGCCATGGACTCACCCTCTGGGACTGTAAGGAAGACTCTAATTAAATGCTTTCTTTTAGAAGCTGCCTTGGTCATGGTGTCTCTTTACAGCAACAGGACAGTGACTAAGTCTTCCTTCCTACTTTGGGCAAAAGAAGCAATCTTTAGCTTAACAGCAAACAATAGGAAGAGAGTCTCCCCTCTCTTCCTATTTGGCAAAAGACACATACTAAAAACCTGCTGTCTCCTTACTACTAGGCTAGATGAGAAACCAGTCAAGGAGGGCAAGAGCATCCAGAAGACAGCTACTGCAGGACAGAGAACAGCTGTCAGCTTGCTCTAACACCTCATAGTACTGGGATGCAGAGAGGACCCAGGGTTAATCCAGTATAAGAATTCAGAAAGGGACACAGGTTCAGCAGAAGATTGAGCACAAAAATGTTCAGGGGCCAGGCAAGGTGGTGCACACCTTTAATCCCAGTGCTTGAGAGGTGGAGGCAGGCAGATCTCTGTGAGTTCAAGGTCAGCCTGGTCTGTATTGAGATCCATGCCAGCTAGGGCATGGATATATCGCATGATGTATCATGAGACCTGTCTCAATAAGAAAATATATTCATGAGGAAATAGGGAGATGAAGCTTAGTGGCAAAGAACCTGCCTAGCATGCCTAGAATTTGAGAACCCCTGTAAGAACACAGAGAGGTGGGGGGAAGATGGGAGGGAAGGAGAAAGACTGTACAGAATACTATTAATAATAACCAAAGCTCAGACAGAAACTACTCAAATGGCCATCAGCAGACTTGCAGAACTGCAGATAGGCACATAATGGGATACAACAGTGAGACTGAACTGGACTCACACTTAGAATCATAACTAGGATCTCAATAAGGGCAAGGAAAGAAGCCAGACTCAAGTGAATATACTTTGTATCTTTCTTCTTTAACACAGGTCTCACTATGTAGCTCATGCTGGCCTTGAACTCAAGATCCTCCTTTGCCTTCTGTGCTGGAAATACGGCCATTGACCTCCACTCTCAGTTTACATAAACTTTCCCATTTCTTTTTTTTTAATTTTTATTATCTATTTATTTATTTATTTTGGTTTTTCGAGACAGGGTTTCTCTGTATAACAGCTCTGGCTGTCTTGGACAGCTTTGTAGACCAGGATGGCCTCAAACTCACAGAGATCTGCCTGGCTCTGCCTCCCAAGTGCTGGGATTAAAGGCGTGCGCCTCCACTGCCCAGCTCCTGTTTCTTAATATTTCGTTATTACTTAGTTTACGTGTGTGTGAGCATTACAGCATGCGCACACACATTCAGGTCAGAGAACAACTCACAGGAGTCAAACCTCGCTTTCCACCCTGTGGGTTCCAGTAGCGTCTTTCTCCACTGAGCCATCTCACTAGCCCATTTGTCTTCTGAGACAATGTCATAAAGATTCAATAATTCCCAAGTACTGAGGTTGCAGGGAAAGTAAGGCATGCTTGATTAAAATTCACATATAAAGTTCTAACGCAAGTAAATTCACCTATGGCATCAGAAGCCAGAACAGTAGTTATCTTGAGAGAAGGGTGTTGGGAGGCAAGAGGCTTCTGAGTTACTGGTGATGCCATCTTGGTCTGTGTGCTGGTAAACAGACATCTTAAGCCTGTGATGTCAATAAGCTAGTTACTTTGGTGCTTACCTCAACAATATTTGTTCTTTTTTAAAAATTACACATATTGCCGGGAGGTGGTGGCGCACGCCTTTAATCCCAGCACTCGGGAGGCAGAGGCAGGTGGATCTCTGTGAGTTCGAGGCCAGCCTGGTCTACAAAGCGAGTCCAGGACAGCCAGGGATACACAGAGAAACCCTGTCTTGAAAAAACAAAAAAACACAAAAACAAAAACAAAAATTACACTTATTTAGTTAGTTACGGCAGGAGGAGGAAAAGCATGTGACGTGGTTTGTGTGGAGGTCAGAGGACAACCTGCAGGAATGGTTCTCTCCTACCGCTGTGGGCTGTGGGCCCCGCGGATCAAACTCAGGTCACTGGGCTCGGTGATAAGGGCCTTAACGTGCTGCCATCTTGCCAGCCCTCAATGTATGTTAGACTTCAACATCAGGTCCATGAACAGGAGCCCCACTGATCTTGGCAGGGGAGGCCTTCTCCCGCTCCTATCCCACCATCCTCCAAATGTTCTAAGAAAGTTTAGCATCTGGCGCCAGTTACACTGTCCATCCTCGGAAGCCTTCCTGACACAGAATGAAGATGAGAACATCTGTTCTGGGTAACCTAGGAACAGTGTGCTGTGAGAGGAGGTGACTAGAGGTTTGAGACCTGCTCCTCTGACACAGTAGATGGTGACATAGGGCAGAGTCCTCAGCAACCAGCCCTCCCCTCTGCTGAGCGAGGAAGGCAGCTGGCTGGGCTCCAAAGCCCAGTTCCCTACCATTCATTCCTCTGAGGGAGATTTATGGGGCACTACAGAATCCCCTTGGGCTATGGAGGCAGCCAACCAGGATTCACATCCTGGATTTACTGCTGACTGCCCCAGTGATTCCATTTCACATCTAAGAGGAAGGTGCTAGCACTTGCTTTGGCTTTTTTTTTTTTTTTAATTTTATGTGCATTAGTGTTTTGTCTGCATGTATGTCTGTGTGAAGGTGTCAGATCTTAGGAGTTACAGACATGTGGGTGCTAGGATTTGAACCTGGGTCCTCTGGAAGAGCAGTCAGTGCTCTTAACCGTCTCTTCAGGCCCTAGCCACCTGCTTTGCAAGACAGCCATACTGTTAACATACAACTCGTACCAGTCTGTAAGCTTCCCAAAGGCAGGGGCTTTGTTTCATTCACTGCTTTGGATGCAGTTCTAGAACAGACCCTGAAACACGCAGACAACTGCACATTTACCGAAAGAATAAGGCAACTCCAAGCTAAAGGGCGGTTTCTCTGTATAACAGCTCTGGCTGTCCTAGACTCACTCTGTAGACCAGGCTGGCCTCGAACTCACAGAGATCCGCCTGCCTCTGCCTCCCAAGTGCTGGGATTAAAGGCGTGCGCCACCAACGCCCGGCTAAAGGGTGGTTTTTATACCAAAAGCTGAGCTAAACACAAACATCTTGGAACTAAGTCAGGCTCAGTCAAATTCACTGGTGATCTCCGAAGCTTCCCAAGACTAGCTTTCAGTCTTACCCAAAGGCTTCCTAAAAAAGTTGGCTGATAAACGTCCTGAGTGCCTTTGACCAAAGCCATGAAGCTGTTTCTCTCATTGCTTGATATGAAGGATGAGTAATGGAGCTGTGGTCCACCACTGCTCACCACTGCACTCATACCCAAGTTCCCACGAACTCACTTCCTTGTCTCTGCTCTCACATCACACTTAAAGGACTAGGGATCCCCCATTGGGAAGGGACAGACTAGAGGAACAGGTCTGCTCTCCTTCCTTCCAGATTAACTTCTCTAGTTCAACTACCTCTAATATTAGAAACCCTTAAGAGACTGTCTCCCTGGGGAGAAATGCTTTGCAGAGGCAGGCAGATCTCTTGTGAGTTCAAGGCCAGTCTGATCTACATGGTTCCAGGCTAGCCAGGGCCATATAACAAGACCCTATCTTTTTAAAGGAGAGTTAGGAAAAACAACCAGATAGTTCAGTGGTTAAGAGCACTGACTATTCTTTTCCAGAGGACTTGCGTTCAACTCCCAGTATCCACATGGTGGCTCATAACCATCTGTATTCCAGTCCCACAAGACCCAATGGTATGAGGCACACATGTGTCACACACATACATGCAGGCAAAACACCCATACACATGATTTTGAGCTGGGCATAGGGGTACATGCCTTTAATCCAGCACACAGGAGGCAGAGACAGGAGGATCTTTCTGGGATTAAGGCCAGTGGCCACACAGGAAACCCTGACTTGAAAAAAAAGGGGGGGGCAGGGGACCTGGGGAGCTGGTTAAAAAAATGGGCTTACCTTGACAAGGGAGCCTTGATTTCTTCCAATAAACTCACTGGGCCTTGGGTAGGCACCAGGAAGTAAAAGTTCTGTCTGGGACCCTCAAAGATGTTTATGAGCTGTTGAGCAAATGAAAACCAGGAAGCTGAGCTTTTGCTTCTTCATCTTTAGAACTTTGGGCAGGGCTTGGCTATGGGGTTTCTCAAGTTCCAACTCTGATATTAAGGCTTCAAAGTGTTTAACATTCACCTTACCTGCTCCAACGGAATGTTAGGAGGGTAGAGCAAGCTCAGAGTTGTAGAAGGGCTTTCAAGAGGAAAGCGCGCACACAAACAAGGCATTAATTATACCAGATCATTTCTTTGAGCTCAACTTCATAGCTGCTTGTAATATTCATAACCCAGGGGCAAGGAGGGAGGACTGTAATATGGGAAGTATTGTTTGCTTGGCTAAACTTGAGGGTTCCTATGTACCCGCAGGATAACCCTTTCAACCTGTCAGATCCAGGGACATTGATGTTTCAAGAATGAGGAGCCAGGTAATGAAATAGAATTTAGCATAAGTTGAAGACCATGAGGAAATATACTGGGGAATGAGATCTTTGTGTTTTTGTTGTTGTTAGGGGAATTTTATTTATTTAAAATTTAGTTTTATAGCACTAAATGCAAAACCCAACACCTCATTCTGCCACTGAGCTAAACCACAGCTGTATTTTCTTATTATTTATTTTTAAGAGATGGACTCTTGGGCTGGAGAGATGGCTCAGTGGTTAAGAGCACTAGCTGCTCTTGCGAAGACCCAGGTTCAGTTCCCAGCACTCACATCAGGTGCCTTACTACCTCTATACCTTCAGTTCCAGAGAACTGGAATCCTCTTCTGGCCTCTGTGGGCACATGTGGTGCACATACACACATGCAGGCACTCACAAACATACACACACACACACACACACACGCATATGCACTCATTTGGGGTAGTGAGCTGGCTCACCAGGTGAGAGAGCTTGCTGAGCAAGTCGGAAAACTTGAGTTCAATCTGGGGAAATCATGGCAGAAAGAGAACAGACTACTGAATGTACTCTGGGCACAAGCAGTAAGTACTGTTATTGGGGTGTTTGCTTTGGTGTTATTTTTGAGACAGGGTCTCACTCTGTCACCTTGGTTGGCCTGGAACTCACTAAGTAGAACAGGCTGGTCTTAGATCACCTACCTCTGCCTCCCGAGTGATGAGATTAAAGGTATGTACCACTACACCAAACTAAGTAATTTTTTTTTTTTTTTTGGTTTTTCGAGACAAGGTTTCTCTGTGTAGCCCTGGCTGTCCTGGACTCACTTTGTAGACCAGGCTGGCCTTGAACTCGCAAAGATCCGCCTGCCTCTACCTCCCAAGTGCTGGGATTAAAGGCGTGCGCCACCACTGCCCGGCCACTAAGTAATTTTTTTAAGAGATAGGTTTTGCTACATTCCCTATGTTGGCCCTGAATTCCTGGGGTCAACAGATCCTGTCTCAGCCTCTGGTGTCGCTGGGACTATAAGCATGCCATCTAGCTTGGAGAATCTCAACTTACTAGCACTAACTGAGCCCAGGAACTTGCTTTTACTTAAGACCAAAGTGACTTATTTCCAAAGAAATCTATCCCAAGAGTCAGTAGTGTTTGCAGGGGAAAAAAAAAAAAAATCAAGGCATGCCAAGCATATTAGCCCACTCTTTGTTTTTAAACCAGGTACATTTTTGGCACAAACCTACGATTTTCACAACCATAAACCAGACATTTGAGAAAGAAGAATTCGATAGGGGGAAAAAAAGTTTTAAGATTTGTGACATCACCAGGAAGCACTGGCCAGATCAACCATGTAATCAAAACCCCGATCAGCACTTCCCCACACCAACCTCAAGCCAAGGGAAGTGACAGCTAATCTGATATTTTTTTCTTCAGTAAGGAAGATAAGACACTCACAGCTCAAAGCCATACCTGCTTTCAGAATACAGCAGAGAATGTGACAATGGGGTTGGGGGTGGGGAGGTGGATTTGGCAGCGATGTAGTTAGCCATAGAGCTTCCTCAGGGAACCGGAATTGGATTTGGGGCCCAGTCCAAGTTAACATTTTTACAGGTTGGCTCAGTTGCAGCCAGTAATAAACCCATGTGCAAGAATTTAAAGTTTATGAGGCATGGCCTCTTAATGCCTGGGCTCCAGCTCCCTACAGCCAAGCCTTTAAGGAACCTAGCTTACCCTGGCTGTTAATTGTTTTGTCAATCCACAGAGTTATCTGAGAAAACTTTTTTTTTTTTTGTTTTTTTGTCTTTTTAAGGCCTTCTACAGCCTCAAGGAGCTCGATTTTCTTCTGGAGAAACAAAGAGTCATTCTGCCTCTCAGCTTTGACACCCCCGTATTTAAGCTGTGGACCTGTGTGCCGAGGGTGAGAGGTATTTGATGGAAACACTAGAAAATGTTAGGTGGCAAACGTTTAGGAAGTCGTTTAGACTACAGATCCCCTCCCCAGAAAAATGCACACAAAAACTCTCTGGAACTTTACTGAAGGGTCCCGAGTTACTCCTGGTTTAACAACTTGGGTTTAATCTACAGAGAAAACCCCATTGTCCTCCCCAGTCAAGAGCCCCCCACCAGCTGGCAGATGCCCGGGTCTCATGACACACTGGGTTCTCAGCACTAAAATGACCCTCCACTTTCAAGTGTTTGAACTTGAGCGAAGAAAATCGCAACAGAAAGATCAAAATGTGCTTTGATCGCTCTTTCACTCGCCGGCGTGGGGCACAGATGGCACCTCCACTCTCGACTCAAGTGATCTAACATCCTAGTACCAAGATGCTCGGAGTGCGGGACCAAGTGTCGCCCGTGCGTGATGGCGTCCTCTCAGGTGTGCCAGGCCATACGCTGGCAGGCAGCAGGGGCTCAGGCCCTCCGGGAAGGGCAGGGTTAAGAGTGCATTCCAGCTTAAGAGGGAAGAAGGGGGGCGGGGAGGGCAGCCTGGAGAAGAGAAACAGACCCGGTCTGTCTGTCGGAGACACAAAGCACGGTTCACAAAGGGGGCCCGAGAGGGGCGAAGGGGGCTGCCCGGGGCACGGTTCATCCCCACACCTGCGCGGGGGCTGCGAGAGGAATGTGCATTGCGCATTCCTCGGCTGTGGCTGGGGCCGGAGAGTGTTCCCCGTCGGGGCTGGGTGAGGGGCTCGGCCTCGAGGCACTAAGAGGTTAAGACAAACAGAAGCTGCGGGGCAAAGAGGAGCTGGACATTAATTAGTGGGCGCACCGTTGCGCAGCCCTCTCGAGTCCATCTCAGCCCGGGAGCCACTTTCTGCGCCTCCTCGGGATGTGAGGTGTCTCCAGACGTGCCTATCTCTAGTCTGGACAATCCTCCGAAGGGCCATAGTGAAGCGGAGCACGTGTGGTCTTCCGCACCGTGAGGCTCCGGGAGGGTCTTACCTTTCCCCAGCGCTGGGCTGGGCTCCAGGTCAGTTCCTCCCATCTCCAAGGTCACTTCAGCCTCCCCGAAGCCCGCCCGGTATGGCTCGGAGGCCACGCTCGGTAGCCAGCAAACCTGCGTCTGAGGGCAGAAAGGTTAAGAGGGAGGCTGAGTCACAGGCGTGGCCAGCTCTGCACACCCATCCTTGGGAGTCCTCGGTGGGCCTCCGGGACAACCTTGATCCCAAGGAGCACAGCCCTTAGATTCCCTCCGACGGCCGCAGCGTGAGAACCCCGCCCGCCCTCCAGGGAGCAATCCGGGTTAGGACCATGGCAAAGCACTGTGGTACCTGGAGCAGGAGAAGCAGGGAGGCGAGAGACCCACTAAGGAGCCCCATGACTGGAGGGAAGTGAAGAGGCTGCCGCGACGTTAGGAACGCACTCCGCTAAGCTCCGGAGGCAGCCTCGAGCGCTGCGACTCGCTGGGGCCCGCGGGAGGAGGCCAGGTGCGCTCAGGTAGCTGCTGATTGGTCCAACGTCACAAGGTCCCGCCCCCTCGCAGGTGGGGCCGAGACCAGCCAGCCGAAGGCACTGGCGAACCCCCTTCTAGTCCTCCCTGGTGCCCTCCTGCGTCCTCTCTGCACTTCTGGAACTACTCCTGAAAGATACTCTGTGGCTCTAGCAGGTTCTGGCTTCGTTGGAAAATAATGTAACAAAACAAAACTCCCAATCCGCTCCACCTTAGCCTCTGCAGCACGGGAAGACAAATACTCCATTGCTGGCTGCTCCAACGGAAAAAACGTGGAGACGCATCTGAAACCCGACAAAAAACAGAGGCTCCCCATTCATGCTGCCGGAGGCGCTGTGTTCAAAGCAGCGAAGGAGGCAGGGCGTGTCTTCACACCAGCCACAGTGAGGTCTGCCGCTTCCACTTTCTGCACCTCCCACGCGAGCTCTCTGGAAGCACTGGGGTTTTGAAACTAGCATTGAGGTCTCAGAGGACACGATCTGATACAGGTTTGAGGGAACAGCTACTTCCGTTTGCAGCTAAACAAATGGAAGGAAGGAAGCTTGTAGAGAAAGCCCCAGAGTTTGGAAGCCGCAGTAACTTCAAAAAGCTTGTGAGGTAGGGAGCCGATTATTAATGTTATTAGCCCCATTATTTCCAGCACCCCCAATATAAGTGTGTTCTTCACCCACATACTCAATTTTATGTTAAATGCAAACAATGGAGATTTTTATCTTATTTTTATATGTGTGCATGGGCTCACTGTACACGTGGAGTTGGTTCTCTCCACCTTTATATGCTTTCTGGGGATAGAAGTGCGGTCATCAGGATTGTGCCTTTCATGCTAAGCCATCTCTTTACCCTTTTATTTGTTTTGTTTTTTTTTTTTTTTTAAGCAGGGTCTCACACTATAGTCTCAGGCTGGCCTTGAATTCATCACAAGCCTGCTGTCTCAGTCTCCTAACTACTGGGATTAAAGGCAAGACCCACCATGCTCAACTTAATAAGGATTATTTTTAAAAATATCTAATGTATCTCAGGCTGGCCTTAAACTCAATATGCAGCAGAGGATGGCCTCGAACTTCTGATTCTCCTGCCTCCACCTTCCTAGTACTAAGATTTCAAGCTTGTATCCCCATGTCTGGTTTAGGTGGTTAATGGGAAAACTGAACCCAGGGCTTCATGCATGCTAGACCATCAACTGAGCTACAGCCCCAGCCCCAATAATGGCAATTTTAAATGTAGCTTTTATTGGCCTGAAATACTGTAAACAAATTAAAAACTCTCTGCTGTGTAATGCTTGTCCCTTGGAAGACAGCTCTCTCTGGGTTCCTTTATGTTGCTTTTTCAACTATATTGGACAAGAATGGCTGTCCTCCTTGAGGCACACAGGGGCCACACAGGTCCCTGGGCAGGCATAGATTCCATCCGCCCTACTCCACATGTCCTTTCCCTACATGGGCAGCTCCCCCCACCCCCACCCCTCCTCTCTGCAATGCTAGACATTGAACACAAGACCTTGCACGGGTGGGTGGGTATGCAGCCTCAATCCCAGATGGCCTTATTCTCTGAGCTCTCCCCATCTTCTGTTGCTCCCCGGAGAACCCCAGGATGATGCCTGCCTTCTCCTCTAGCTCAGCTTTAAAGGTTTATTTACAAGTTTTTTGTCCTTCAGGTATTAACCTGAACCTACCTGTCCTTCCTACCGCAAGTCTCTGGCTGAGCAGTAGAACAGTGACAGAATCAGGTAAGTGTTGGCTCTGCAGGATCTACTGGCTGAGATTTAGACTTGGGTCCCGCCTCTTCCTGGGATGGCACCCTTACTTATCTATCAATCACTGGAACTGTTTTGACACCTACCCTATAAGGTACTTGTACTAGAGCCAGGACTGGGAGTATATGCCTTTAACCCCAACACAGGATGTGGAGGCAAGATGATTGCTGCAAGTTCAAGGACAGTCTCCACTACAAAGTAAGCCTTTGTTTTTAAAAAGGTAGGTAGAAACAGCTCAGTGGTAAAGTCCCATGTTCAAATCCTCAAAACCCATGTCATGTGGAAAGCAGTGGTCCATCTCTAATGGATCTCCTGTGGAGAGATGGGAGGAGGGCAGCAGACTTGAAGGAACCTAGCAGGCCAGCGTATAGCCTGGCTTATACGCTGTCAGACAACAGAGATCCAGTCTCAAACAAGGTGCAAGATAGGGCTCTCTCAGAGGTTGTCCTCTGGCCATGATCGTTGCCTTTATTCATATACATGGACACACATATCTCATACACACACACACACACACACACACACACACTCACTTACTGTACTTGGCTGTATCAGAATTAAACGAATATGTATGTGTACACGAGGATTAAACAGATTAAGTGTTAAAAACGCTGAACTCAGGAGCTGGCACGGAGCAAGGGCCCAGTGTTGTCGGTATTAGGGCTCTAAGATGCGGCTCATTTGACTTTCCCTGCCTCGCCAACCTGCGGACTGGCTAGCACTCCCAGTTGCACAACTAAGAGAATGAGCACTGTCGGAATCCTTCAATTTCACGGCTGCGGGAAGCCGGCATCTGCCATCTCTGGAGTCTTCAGTGATCCGAGCAGTCCTAGCAGCTGTGATGGGAGGTGGCAACTTGCAGGGAAAGCCCAAGGCAGCTACTGGTCCAGCTTTCCTGCTGGGGACGCTTGCCTTGTCCTAGGTGCCCGCCTGAGTTGTTCAATGGCTCTGGCCCAGAGGACAGGGTGGCCCGACCTATCCTCGCCCTCAACGTTCCCCCCAGCGCCGGCCCGGAGCCAGACGAAGCCATTAGGCGGACAGTTAAACACAAACGAGCCTCGGGATAGAGGTCCTAATTAAGTAAACACTCGGCTGGAGAGCTGTGGAGCGCGCGCTCATTTCCGCCTCCTTCCCGGGCACTCAGCATTCCGGCGGGGGGGCCGCAAGCGGAGAAAACGCCACTCAGCTCTTCTGCGAGCCTGGATCGCGACGCTGCCTTCTGCGCAGCTTCCCCAGCTGGTCATGCATCAATTCATTCGTATAATTGAATGAATCTCAGTCTTGAGTTTCAGTTAAGTTTCCCGATAGTCTGATCATGAGTTCAAGGTCAGCATGGGCTATACAGCAAGCTCTTGTCTCCAAAAAACAAACAAACGAACGAACAAAACCCGGTTGCCCATAATTTGCTTCCTCCACTCACAGCCAAAGATTATCTGGTGTAGGTGACAGACAGCCCAGCATCCTTCCTTCCAGATAGATAAACCCTAAGACGTAATTGCACGGTAGAGCTCCCCTGTGGATCAAGCTGATGGTACCATCTATGCTCTAGGTCTGTGCTCACATCGCCCTCTTGCCCTTCTTTATCCTGCTTCTCCCACTCGGTGACCAGTTCCTCCTGGGGGCGTTTCTTGACGTGTCATGTTGGGAATGTGAATCCTTATCTCAAGATTGGGTTCTTAGAATCCCATCATGAACAGGACAAGCTTGGGACTAGAGAAAGACCAAGAGCTTGTTTTTTTCTTTTTCTTTTTTTTTTGGGGGGGGGGGGGATGTCCTGATGAAGCTGCAGTTGTATGCTTCAGTTCAGAGGAAGTGTGTGCCTGGGGGATACTCTCAGGAAGGGAACATACCTCCGTTTCCACCTTGCAGTGGAAAGCTTACCAAGGTAGGACCCTGGTCTGGAACCTTCACATCTATGATGGTCAGTTTTCTGCCACAATAAGAATACCCAAGTCTTAGAAACTTAGAGAAAGGTTTGTTTGGGGCTCTCAGTTTTGGAGGTTCCAGTCCACAACTGAGAGACCCCAAAGTTTTGGGCCTGTGATACGGTGTAGCCACTGGGAAGTTCTCTAAATAGACTGCTACTCAAGCGGTGCAAACACTAGCCCCTGCACTCAGACACCGAAAACAGGGCGGTCTAGGCAGGAAGAAGGGAATTGGTGGGAGGAAAAGGCAACCGAGGGAAGGTAATGGGATGGGGGGCGGTAATCAAAATACATTGCATACATGCATAAGATTGTGCAAAAATTATTAACTTTAGGAAACGAAAGTCGAGGGGCTGGTGAGATGGTTCAGCAGTTAAGAGCTGTTAGAGAAGCTGGACATGGTGGCACACGCCTTTAATCCCAGCACTCAGGAGGCAGAGGCAGGTAGATCTCTGTGAGTTCAAGGCCAGTCTGGCTTATAAATTAGTCCAGGACTGCCAGGGCTACACAGAGAAACACTGTCTTGATAAACAAAAACAAACAAACAAAGAGCTGTTGGAGTATTTGTGCTGTGTGTTCAAATGCTGATTTCAGTACCCAGAGATCTGGCTACAGTCTGGACTTTGGCATTGTCATTATTATGAAGCACCTCCTGTCTTGGTGTGTTGTAAACTTCGTTCTCCATCACCTTCTGATTGGTTAAATAAAGATCTGAACAGCCAGTAGCTGGGGAGGAGAGGAAAAGTCAGGACTTCCCTGTGAGAGAGTTGCCTGAAGCTTTTTTTTTTTTTTTTTTGGTTTTTCGAGACAGGGTTTCTCTGTGTAACAGCCCTGGCTGTCCTGGACTTGCTTTGTAGACCAGGCTGGCCTCGAACTCACAGAGATCCACCTGCCTCTGCCTCCCAAGTGCTGGGATTAAAGGCGTGCGCCACCACACCCGGCTCTTGCCTGAAGCTTTTAATAAATATAATATAATAGGTCTCCTCTCCGTGTCATTATTCAGAACAAAGGTGAGCATAGAAAAGCTCTTTTACAAAGAGCACTGTTGCTCTTGTAGAGGACTCAGATTCAGTTCTGAGCACCCACGTGGTGGCTCATAACCATTTGTAACTTCAGTCCTAGAAGATTCAGTGCCCTCCTTTGGCCTCCTCAGGCACCAGGAACACAAGTGGTGCATTTACAGACATGCACACAAACATAACACATAAAATAAAATTTAAAAACGAAGCCGGGTGGTGGTGGCGCACGCCTTTAATCCCAGCACTTGGGAGGCAGAGGCAGGCGGATCTTTGCGAGTTCGAGGCCAGCCTGGTCTACAAAGTGAGTCCAGGACAGCCAGGGCTACACAGAGAAACCGTCTCGAAAAACCAAAAAAAAAAAAAAATTTTAAAACGTAAAAACTGCCAGGCATGGTGGCGCATGCCTTTAATACCAGCACTTGGGAGGCAGAGGCAGGTGGATCACTGTGAGTTCGAGGCCAGCCTGGTCTACAAAGTGAATCCAGGACAGCCAGAGCTGTTACACAGAGAAACCCTGTCTCGAAAAAAAAAAAAACCCAAAAAATAAAAACGTAAAAACCCAAATTAATTTGGGGCTATAGAGATGGATCAGGGTTGAGGAGCACTCACTGTTTTTGCAGAGAAATTTTTAACTGGGTTTGTTCCCAGCACCCACATGGCTGCTTACAGCCATCCTTAACTCCAGTTCCAGGGAATCTGAAGCTCACTTTTGGCTTCTCCAAGTACCAGGCTTGCACAAAATGGACATGCAGACATGCAGACAGAATACTTATAAAATGATTTTTTAAAAATTCAGATTTAGGGCTGGAGAGGTGGCTCAGAGGTTAAGAGCACTGGCTGTTCTTCCCAAGGTCCTGAGTTCAATTCCCAGCAACCACATGGTGGCTCACAGCCATCTACATTGAGATCTGCCCGGGCATATATGTAGAGCAAATACTGTATACATAATAAATAAATAATGTTTAAAAAATTTCAAATTTAGCCGGGCGGTGGTGGCGCACGCCTTTAATCCCAGCACTTGGGAGGCAGAGGCAGGCAGATCTCTGTGAGTTCGAGGCCAGCCTGGTCTACAAAGCGAGTCCAGGACAGCCAGGGCTGTTATACAGAGAAACCCTGTCTCGAAAAACCAAAAAAAATTTCAAATTTATAGCATTAACAAATCAAATATTAAATAACAAAATATGAGGACGTGTTTCCAATGATCTATCTACTCACTAGGCTCTACATTTTTTTGTGTGTATACCTGTGGTTTTTTTTTTTTTTTGGTTTTTCGAGACAGGGTTTCTCTGTGTAACAGCTCTGGCTGTCCTGGTCTCACTTTTGTAAACCAGGCTGGCCTCGAACTCACAGAGATCTGCCTGCCTCTGCCTCCCAAGTGCTGGAATTAAAGGCGTGTGCCACCACCGCCCGGCTGGTTTTGTTTTTTTGAAAGAAGATTTTACTGTGGAGCCTTTGTTGTCCTGTAACATATTTTGTAGATCAGGCTGGCCTTGAACTCATAGAAATCTGTCTGTCTTCCTCCCAAGTTGTTGGGATTAAAGGAGTATACCACTGCACCTATCCCCAGCCCCTAGCTCTTAAATACTCTATCATTTCCTGTTAGTGGACCTTGGAGACTTTTGGTTTTTTTTTTTTGTTGTTGTTGGGGGGTGCTGGGGATAAAACCTAGGGCTTTGTGTGTGCCAGGCACTGCACCACTGAGCGATTTCCCCAGCCCATGTTGGGAGACAAAGATCCAAGTGATAATACCGTTTCCGACAGAGCGCAGCCTGTTGGACATCCTCCAGGCACATGGGGCTGAACTCCAATTTTGTTTCCTTTCCAAAGAATAGTCCCTTCCCAGCGGTCCTTGATTGCGTTTTATATTTAAACACTTCCCATTTACTGTGCTGTACAAATCTCCAGTGCCACTGCTTCCTTCTAAGTGCCTCTGTTGCTTTACTCTCTACTACCTTTCTCCCTCTGCCTTCCTACCTTCAGCCCTCCTTGCGGACAGAGGCTAAGCCTGTTAGAATCCAACAGCTCCAGACCACAGCACCCACACAGGAAAGTATGGGAGACATTAAAGGTAAGGTCCACAGACCTGAGATTGCTGTGCATAAGTGTGTGCCTGTGGTGTGTGTGTGTGTGTGTGTGTGTGTGTGTGTGTGTGTGTGTGTGTGTGTGTGTGTGT
>CAJQZJ010000896.1:2518422-2533521 GCA_907164525.1 Lophiomys imhausi | reverse complement strand
TGTGTGTGTGTGTGTGTGTGTGTGTGTGTGTGTGTGTGTGTGTGTGTTTTCCCAGTTTGAGGATGGGAATGTAGTTTGCAGGTGCAAAACACAAATGCATGCAGATGGAGGCTTGAGGTTGTTTTTCATTTGGTAATTTTCTATGACCTTATCCTTTGAGGCAGGGTTTCTCACCAAACCCAGAACTTACCAATATAGCCACATTCACTAGCCAGATTCCTTTGGAGAATCCCATGCCTCTACCTTCCCAGATTGAAAAGACAAGTGAGCCACCACACCCATCCAGCATTCATATGAGTTTAGAGGATCTGAACTCTGGTTCTCTTGCTTGTATGAAAAGCACTTTTACCAATGAGCCATCTTCCCAGAACTCCGTCTCCTATTTGTTAGATAGTGTTTCAAGTAGCCCAAGCTGGTTTTGAACTAATAGTTGAGGATAACCTAGAACTTCCAGTCCTTCTGTCTCCATCTCCCAAATGCCAGAACTGCACTGTTCCCAGTGTATGTAGTGTTAAGGATCAAACCCAGGGTCCTGTGCTTGCTAGGCAAGCACTCTATCAACAGAGATCTATCCTAACCCTTGTTTTTATTGAGGCAGAGTCTTTGGCTGACCTTAACCTTGATTATGTAACTCAGACTGGCCCTGAATTCCTGGTCTCTTTGCCTGCCAAGTGCTGGAATTACAGGTGTGTACCACCACACTCATCTACATGAGTTTGAAACATGCCTTGGAAAATGACTGCCTGGGTTGACTACTAACCTTCTAAATCTTCCGGAGCTAGTAACTCTCACTTGGGTGACAGATCACACAAACCCAATTCCTCACCTTGCCATGCAAACCTGCTCCCACAATCTTTCTCAGCAAAAAACAAAACAAAAACAAACAAACAAACAAAAAACCCAACTACATCCTGCCTGCAGCTTGGGCTAAGCCATTTTCGAGCCCCTGGCTCATGGTACCTTCCACAATGACCTCCATATGGTGTCCCAGAGCACTAGGAGAGGGTCACTTCCAGCCTTTGCACAGGCTTTTCCCTCAGCCAGGATTGCTGTTCCAAGATATCCCTTGGAATCTTTCCCATTCCTGGAAGGTCTCTGTTCAAATGTAACTCCTGAAAGAGCCCCTCCCTGATGATCCTGCATAGAGAACATACACACCCTATTTCCCCCATTTGCCTTTTTATTTTATTAAACTATTATGAATTTTTTCTTTTTTAAACAGAGTCTTACTATGTAGTCCTAGCTGGCCTAGACCTTTTTATGTAGACCAGACTGAACTTGAACTCACAGAGATCTGATTTCATCTGCCTTCTGAGTCTCTCTTTTCAGTGTTTTGGTTTGTTTGGTTTCTTGTAACAGAGCCTTGGCTGTCCTGGACTCAATCTGTAGACCAGGCTGGTTTCAAACTCACAGAGATCTACTTGCTTCTGCCTCCTGAGTGCTGGGACTAAGTAAGGGTGTGCACCACCATGTGTTCCCTCTCTTTTCAATTTTTTTTTTGTTAGGTTTTTTGAGACAGGGCTTCTCTGTATAACAGCCTTGGCTGTCTTGGAACTCACTCTGTAGACCAGGCTAGCCTTGAACTCACAGAGATCCTATCCTCCTGCCTCTGCCTCCCGACTGCTGGGATTCTTTTCAGTTTTTAAAAAACATTATTTTTATTTTATGTGCATTGGTGTTTTGTCTGCATGTATGTCTGGGTGAGGGTGTCAGATCTTGGAGTTGCAGACAGTTGTGAGCTGCCATGTGGGTACTTGGAATTGAACCCGGGTCCTCTGGAAGAGCAGCCAGTGCTCTTAACTGCTGAGCCATCTCTCCAGCCCCTTGATTTCTATTTTTTTTTTTTTTTTTGCTCCTCAAATTTTTTTTAAACATTTATTTATTAATTTATTATGTATACAGTATTTGCTCTACATAAATGCCCAGGCACAAGATCTCAATGTAGATGGTTGTGAGCCACCATGTGGTTGCTGGGAATTGAACTCAGGACCTTTGGAAGAACAGCCAGTGCTCTTAACCTCTGAGCCATCTCTCCAGCCTGCTCCTCAATTTTTTAAAGTAAATTTTTATTATCTTGTGTGTGCGGGAGCATGTGCCATGGCTCAAATGTGGGCATCAGAGGACAGCTGTAGGAATTGGTTCGTCTTCCATTATGTGGGTCTCAAGATAGAACATATCATCAGGATTTGTGGCTAGTTTGTGGCAAGCCTTTCTCCCTTGAGCCATCTCAATGGCCTCTGCTTTCCCTTTTTCTGAGCACTTATAGGGTCTTGATTTATTAGTACCTATATAGTTTTGTTGTTGTTATTGATCTGGGTATGGTGGCACATGTCTTTAATCTCAGCACTCAGAGTCAGCCAGATGTCTGTGAGTTTAAGGCCAACTTGGTCTATATAGTGAGTTCCAGAGCTACAGAGAGAAACCCTGTCAGAAAACATAAAACAAAAACCAAAAATAATAGTAAGGCTTTTATTTTGTTTTGTTTTGCTTGGTGAGGTAACACATCATAGTGATTGGGATCCAGAACTCAGAATTGTGCTATCTAGCTTTAAATCTGGAATTTAGCTCAAATTTTTTTTTTTTTTTTTTTTTTTAGGATTTTCAAGACAGGGTTTCTCTGTGTATCCTTGACTGTCCTGGACTCACTTTGTAGACCAGGCTGGCTTTGAACTCACAGAGATCCACCTGCCTGCCTCTGCCTCCCCAGTGCTGGGATTAAAGGCATGTGCCACCACTTCTCAGCCGAGAAAAAAACAAAAAAACAGTTTAATCAGCTTGCAGCTGAGTAACCTAAAGAGGAACTAATTGACAGCTTTTTAAATTTTTAAAATTATTTTGTGTGTTGCCGGGCGGTGGTGGCGCACGCCTTTAATCCCAGCACTTGGGAGGCAGAGGCAGGCGGATCTTTGTGAGTTCGAGGCCAGCCTGGTCTACAAAGCGAGTCCAGGACAGCCAGAGATATTCAGAGAAACCCTGTCTCGAAAAAACCAAAAAAAAAAAAAAAAAAATTATTTTGTGTCTGTGGGTGTTTTGGTGCATGTGTGTCTGTGCATGTGAGTTCCTGGTGCTTATGGAGGGTAAAGAAGGCTCAGATCCCTGAAACTGGAGTTACAGATGGTTGTGAGCCGCCATGTGGGTGCTCTGGAAGAGTAGCCAATGCTCTTAACCGAATCTTTCCAGCCCCTAATGAACATCTTTTAATTATTGTTTTTTATCTGGTGTGTGTGCATATATGTCTGTGTGTATATGTAGTGTATTTATGAGCCCATATTTGTCCAGAGAAGACTGCTCGGACAGCTGTCAGCCAATAGAAAGTCTTTATTAGCCAGCTGGTGACTACACTGGATGTTTGGGATCCCAGAGCTTTTAAACACAATCATGGCCTGCGCTGGCACACTTCAGTCAACAAGAACAGTGATCTAGAAGAAGAACCACCGAAGCTACAAAGGTAAGGTTAGTCCATTTACAGATTTTCCCAGAACTGTGGACTTTGATGGATTAGGTCTTTGCTTCTGTTTTGGCAGGTGCTGCTGCTACAGGCTGAGCCTTATGGCCTGAGCGGTATTTCCGTTGTCACGGAGTCAGCTGTGCTGAGGTCTGGGGCCTGTTTCGCTCTCACCTTTGCATGTGGCTTCACAGGTTCTCGGCAGGTATCTTCCTGACTTGGCCTTCCACTTAATTTTTTTATGAGACAGCGTCTCTCACTGAGCTCAAAGCTCACCCATTCAGCTATGCTGACTATACTGGGGATCTGCCTCTCGGTCTGTTAAGGTTACAGACGTGTGCCTTTTACGTGGGTGTTGGGGATCCAATCTCAGATCCTCGTGTTTGGGCATCTGTGACTTTACCCACTGAGTCGTTATTCCAGACCCAGGAAGGGATTTTTATCTGTTTTATTCACTGCTACATCCCCAGTGCATAAAACAGCCTGGCATCAAATACTCAAATATTTATTGAATGAGTGAAACCGACGAAACAGTAACAGTTAGCCTCTGGCAGGGCGCTAAATGCACAGGAGGGAAATCAGTGCTGTTTCCCTGACTGACCTCGCACGGTACTGCTCTAGGGCACTCCGAAGGAAAGTGTTTGCAAAGTGCCACACAAATCATGCGCATTGTAAGAAAATGAATGACCACAATTCCACATTATTTAATTTCATATTATACTTGCAGCCGTGCACTTTCATGTGTGAGTTTATTCTAATCCATACAATTCTATGAGGTAGTTCGTATGATTTGTATTTCTTTTTCCTTCCTTCCTTTCTTTCTTTTTTTTTTTTCCTCTAATCAGGATTTCTCTGTATAGCCCTGGCTGTCCTAGCTATATGTTTTAAGAGTAAGAGGTTCTGTCCCTGTCCAAGGCCCAACAACAAGGACAGAGGATAAAAACCACAGTGTACCCAGCTCTGTATTCCCCAGTTTATTGCCTGACTTCATTGCCAACCTGCTATTGAAAAGCATTCTCTAGAATGAACTTGGAGAACATGTTTTTGTTTTTGTTTTTTGTACAAGGGAGTGAGTCCCTAAATATTGAAGACTTTTCTGTTTTGTGGAAGATTGAACCCAGGGCCTTTCATAAGACAGGCAAGGGTTTTTAGCAGCCAAATAAACTTCATTCCAATCCACAATCTTTTTTCTCAAAAATCTCTGAAAATAAACATATCTGACCTTGGTTCAAGGTTAAACTCTGGGTCCTTTGAGAAATATTTAGATAGAGACGTTCTTCCCATTTTTGGTAGTAAAATTCTTAGAGCTTTACTCCCCCAGAGCCAACTTATGGGGATATCTCAAAGACCAGAGGATGTTTCCCAGTCTTCCAGGAAGTGGCCTTAGAACTGTGGTGAAGCCATTTCTGGGCATGCTCCACCCAGGGCTTGACACAAACTGTTTCACAATCTTGCTTCTTCAAGTCTATTCCTGAACTTCCTGGGAGCCTCCTTTTTGCTGTATAATGTCACTCATCAGCACTTCCCATGAGTCCTCCAAGGTGCTGAGACAACCTATCTGCGTTCATTGAGAAATCTCTTCTGCTTTGCTTCCCTTTCCCTTAATCGTGGGTGAGACAGAACTGACTTCAGGACTTGGTGAATGCCTGCCAAGGGCTGAGCAATTACCTTCCAGAGACCAGAGGCCAAGACTATATATATATATATATATATATGTATATATATATATATATATATATATGGCAAAGAATCAATAAAGCACTCACAAAAACCTCATATCTCACTGGTAGGCTGAGGTTTAGAAAGTTGGAATTCTAGAACCTACTCATTCCCTGCTACCCTAAGGAAAATAAGAATAATAATTACCAAAATAATAACAGCTGCTCTCAGAATAATTCTTCATTCCCTATGAAAGGCAGGGTTGCCCTTGAGGATTATCTCCCAGGTTCCCTTCAGGGGTGACTTCCTTCAGGGCTCAGACAATAGGAGACACTATGGGGGCTGGATGGTAGGGCAAAGGAAGAGCTTGTAAATTCATTCTGTTTAATCTCTAAGTTTCATTTCTGTTCCCTGTTTGGCCTCTCAAGCTCTCCGTTAGTCTGTTTGACCATGACTGAGAGAAAGTCATAGTCATACTAGGACTGGGGTTCGAGAGATGGCTCAGCCATTAAGAGAAGGAATGAAGTTGGGGGTGGTGGTACACTCCTTTAATCCCAGCACTCAGGAGGCAGAGGCAGGAGGATCTCTGTGACTTCGAGGACAGACAGGGCTACACAGAGAAACCCTGTCTTGAAAAACAAAACAGGCTGGAGAGATGACTCAGCAGTTAAGAACTCTGGCTGCTCTTCCAAAGGACCCAAGTTCAAATCCCAGCACCCACATGCAGTTCACAGTTATTTGTAATTGCCAGGCATGGTGGTACATAGGCAGGCGGATCTCTGTGAGTTTAAGACTAGCCTGGTATACAAATTGAGTCCAGGACAGCCAGGGCTGTTACACAGAGGAAACCCTGTCTCAAAAAACAAACAAACAAAAAAAGTGTACAAGAGTGGGAATGAGCTCGCAGAGGATCTGAGTTAGGTTCCTGTCTCCAACACCGGGCAGATTACGGCCACCTGTGACCCTAGCTTTAGGGGAAACCATCGCCCTCTTCTGGCCTTCGTACGTAACTGCATTCAGGAACACACAGATACATACACACTTTGGTCGGCTCTTGGTGTCCATCTGGGGGTGAATAATCATTTGTTTGTGTTAGCCTCAGGAAAAGTTTTTTTTTTTTTTTTTTTTTTTGGTTTTTCGAGACAGGGTTTCTCTGTATAACAGCTCTGGCTGTCCTAGACTCACTTTGTAGACCAGGCTGGCCTCGAACTCACAGAAATCCGCCTACCTCTGCCACCCATGTGCTGGGATTAAAGGCGTGCGCCACCAACGCCCGGCTTGCCTCAGGAAAAGTTAACCCAAGGATGGTAGAGACTGAACCCAGGGCTAATTGCACCACGTTCCATCTCGATCTTGATGTTAACTCCTTGGAACATCTATGAAAAATGAATGGGCTTCCCCATGGCCTCTTTTATCTAAAACAACTTAAAATTATTCCAATCCCTTCTGTATTGCTGTAACAGAATCTCGCAGACTGGGTAGTTTATAAGGAAACGTTTGGAGCTGATTCCTCGGCTTGTGGACTTCTCAAAGCTCAGTTGGAAAAGTACGTGTCGGGTACAAAACCCTGGGTTTGATCTTTAGCACCTTGTAAACCAGGCATGGGGGTACAGTCCTGTAACCCCACACTTGGGAAGTGGAGGCAGGAGGGTCTCAAGGGTCATCCTCAATTACATAGTGAGTCTGAAGCCAGCCTGAACTACATGAGGTCATGAGACCCTGTCTCAAAAAGGGGTCGGGGCTTAAGGAGAAGGAAAGTTTGGTTAGCTCCACAGTTTTGGGAAGTCCAAGGCACCTGGCACGGTCATCGTAACATGTCAGAACACGAAGGGGCATGCACATGCTGAAGGGAATACAGGGAGTGGGTTTGGCTTTTGTTTTTTTTTTTTCAAGACAGTGTTTCTCTGTGTAGCCCTGGTTTTCTTGGAACTCACAGAGATCTGCCTGCCTCTGCCTCCAAGATTAGAGATGCGTGCCACCACTGACTGGCTTTTTATTTTTATTTTTTGAGACAAAGTCTTGTTAATGTAGCCCAAGTTGTACTCCCAACCTCCTTGCTGCAGTCCTTGTGGAGAGATCACAGGTGTATACCACCACACTTGGCTTGGATTTGCTCTTTGTAATTTTATTTAATTTTTAATTGTGTGTGTTTGGGGGGGGGGCTCTTGCACACATGCACATGCATGTGAAGTATTTTTGGAAACTGAAGACAACACTGAGTGCCCTGGCACTGGAGTTCCCAGCGCTTGTGAGCCTCAGGTCTCCGGTGGTAGAAAGCAAAAGCCCCAGTCTTCTTCAAAGACAGTAGAAGCTCTTAACTGCCGAGCTATGTCATACTCTCCCATAACTAACTCATTCCTGACAGAAGGACTGTTGTTCCTGAAGGCTCCACCCTCACGACCCAACCACTCTTCATTAGCCCCCTCCTAACAAAAGGCTACAATGGGAATCAAGGTTTTTAACACATGAATTTGGGAGATGTATTCAAACCACAACAAAGCCCAAACATGAAAAACTTCAAATGTACAAAAGAGTGAAAGGACATATTCTATTCCGCTCCTTCGGGTGCAAACTATGTCCTTGCTGAGGGAACAGCTAACTGGCCAGCTCTTTCTCATACTGGGAAATTAATAAGCCCGTTTGGCTTCAGGCAGAGCTTCTATTCTCCAGTAGCAGCTTTATTAGCAAGGCAGGTGCAATCTGGTTCCCACCCACTGATTCCTTTGTCTTCTTGTTGGTTTAGAATTCAGATCTCTAACACGGTGCTGAGCACTCACTGTAGAACTCAGATCTCTAACACGGTGCTGTGTCTTCACCGTGCCCATCAAACATCCTAACTGGAATATTCCCCTTAAAGACGGCCAATGTTTCAGAAGTACCACATTCACTGACAGCACGGGAAGAGGCCATCTAAGATGTTATTATTGTGGAAGAGTGTTTGCCTTTATGAAAAGATGGCCGCAGTGTGCTGTTGAATACAAAGAGCGATGTGCCGGCAGCTGGCTAGAACCACGGGGAACTAGATAGATATGTGATAAAGCAAATATACAAAGCTGTCACTCCACCTGGTAGTATGGTTGCTTCTGGTGTAATTCTTTTTGTTATTTTAATTCACTCTCTGAGTATGTGTGTATGCACTAGCATACACATGTTCATACCCTGAGCATGTGGGTGCCTCCCTAGAGCTAAGGACTGGAGGGATACCCCCATCACACCTATTTGAACAAAACCAAATGAAAAACATGGGTCCTAGGTGTCAAACTTATGTCCTCATACATTTAATGCTTGCACTTTACTGACTGGTATATTCTCTTTAGCCCTCGAAGGCAATTTCGTATGTGTTTATATACATGTCTGAGTGTGGTGTATGTGTGTGTCATGTGCGCATGTGCAGGTGGGAGGAGGTGTCCTAGCAGGTGTCTTGCTCTACTGCTCTTGGCTCTCCTCACTTGACCCATGGCCTCTCACTGACTGAATCTGGAGCAAGGCTGGCTGCTGATGAGCAGCAAGCCCAGTAATCCTCCTGACTCCGTCCCCAACAGTGCTGAGGTTACAGGTCTGACCACACCCAGCTTTTCATGGATGTGTTGAGATCTGAACTGAGGCTCTAATTCTTGGACACAAACTGCTCTTACCCACTGGGCTATCTCCTCAGTAAAAAAAAAAAAAAAAAAAAAAAATTGTAAGAAAGTATTTGGACCTAATTTTTTTATAGATCTCTGAAGCACAATAATTTAAACTTAAAATATAACTTTAGCCCTCACAATGCCTATAGTCCTAGTCCTTGGAAGGTAAAGGCAGGGGGTTCAAGAGTTCCAAATGTGGAGCTGGAGAGATGGCTCAGTGATTAAGACCACTGACTGCTCTTCCAGAGGATCTGGGTTCAGTTCCCAGCACCCACATCATGGGATCCAGCACCATCTTCTGGCCTCAGCATGTACCAGGCACACATATGGTGCACATACATACATTCAGGCAAAATGTTCATATTCATATTCATAAAATAAAATTTAAACAAATCAAACAAAGAGCCACATGGTGCTGGTACATGCCTTTAATCCCAGACAGAGGCAGGAGGATCTCTGTGAATTCTAGGACAGCCTGGTCTACAGAGTGCGTTGCAGGATAGCCAGGGCTACACAGAGAAACCCTGTCTCGAAAAACAAAAACAAAACAAAACAAAAATTTTAAAAATGAAATTGAAGAAGGAGGAGAAGCAGTAGCAGCCAGGGTTGGTGGGACATGCTTCTTTGATCCCATCTCTTGGGAGGCACAGTTAGTCAGATCTCTGGGCTACCCAGAGAAACCCTGTCTGGATAAACAAAACAAACAAAAAAATATGTAGGACTGAGTCTGCTGTCTTCCTCACTTTTTAAATTGGCATTTCTCTTTGTCCTCACTCACTCACTCACTCATTCATTCATTCATTCGGTTGGTTGATTTTTCAAGGTAGGGTTCTCTAAGTAAGTAGCCGTGGCTGTCCGGGAACTCTCTATTTGTAGACCAGGCTGGCCTAGAACTCAGAGATCCGCCTGCTTCTGCCTCTTGAGTGCTGGGATTAAAGGCTTGCTTATTTTATTAACTCTTCGCTCTGCATTCACTGTGAACTCCATGAAGAGAGTCCAATTGAATGCCCAGCACACCTCATTCCCCACAGAGATGCTGGCAAACAACAAGGTGTGCGGCAGTTACTGAATGAATAAATGAATAGACACAAAGCCCCCAGTTTCTTTTTCTTTCAGGACAAGGTCTTGCTACATATTCCAAATGGTTTCAAAATTTCTGTGTAGCCCATATTGTACTTGAAATCTCCATTTTCCTGCCTCAGTCTTACAAGTATTGGGATCCCAGGTGGCCAATATCATAATCCACCGAAAATCACCTTTCTTTGTTTCCTTTTTTTTTTTTTTTTTTTTTAAAGATTTATTTATTTTGTATACAGTATTCTGTCTGCAGGTATATCTGCAGGCCAGAAGAGGGCACCAGATTTCATTACAGATGATTGTGAGCCACCATGTGGTTGCTGGGAATTGAACTCATGACCTCTGGAAGAGCAGCCAGTGCTCTTAACCGCTGAGCCATCTCTCCAGCCCCCTCCTTTTTTTTTTTTTTAGGTTTTTCGAGACAGGGTTTCTCTGTGCATCCTTGACTGTCTTGGACTTAATCTGTAGAACAGGCTGGCCTTGAACTCATAGAGATTCACCTCCCTCTGCCTCCCTAGTGCTGGGATTAAAGGCATGTGCCACTACGCCCGGCAATTACAGACAGCTGTGAACTGCCATGTGGGTGCTGGGATTTGAACCCAGCTCCTTTGGAAGAGCAGTCAGTGCTCTTAACCATCTCTCCAGCCCTTCTTTCTTTGTTTCTTTGTTTCTCTTTGTTTTTTAGTTAGTTAGTTTGTTTCTTTCTTTCCTTGGTTTTTCCAGACAGGTTTTCTCTGTGTAGCCCTACAGATTTGGCTAGTCTCTAACTGACAGAGATCCAGCAGCCTCTGCCTCTGGAGTTCTAAGATTAAAGGTGTCACCATCACTCAGCTGGAAACCACATTTCTAGTGGTACAGTTATAAGTAATTGTGTCTTTTTAGCGTATCTGTATATTTTGTCTTTTGCTTCTCTTCCTTCCTTCCTTCCTTCCTTCCTTCCTTCCTTCCTTCCTTTCTTTCTTTCTTTCTTTCTTCTAGTGGTGCCGGTCTTTAATCTCAGCACTCAGGAGGCAGAGGCAGGTGAATCTCTGAGTCTGAGGCCAGCCTGGTCTACAAAGTGAATTCCAGGACAGCTAGGGCTACACAGAGAAAACCTGTCTTGAAAAAAAAAATAGATAGATAGAAAACAAACTCTGTTGGGCCACCAAGCTGACTCAGCAAATGTAGGCACCTGCCACCAAGCCTGAGAACCCAAATTTGATTCCCAAGACCCACAAGGTGGAGATAGAGAATCAGCTGTTCCAAGTTATTCTCTGGCCCATCGCACCCACACACAGGGACAATCAACCAATGTAAAACAATAAAATACTTCAAAATTTTGTCATCTGTGAGTTTAAAAAAAACAGTTTTTGTCGGACATCAGATGATTTACCAGTAAGGAATTTATTGATCATAGCCAGAAAGAACAACCTCCACAGCAGGGAAGGGACTCACAAAAGACTCCAGAACAACTTTGCTGAAGTACTAACAGTCTCTGAACTCTCTGTGCTCCTGGTGCCCACTGCACCCCACTAATCTGCATTTTGTAGGGCATGTAAAAGGCTGGCTTTCACACCTTCATATACAATGGTTAAGACACCAAAGCCACTCCCTTGATAAATGGGTGACAGCAAGACAAAAGCATCACCAACAAAGGTCTTTAAAAATTTAAAGGCCTGATAAAGCGCCTCCATTCCACATCTGTTAGGGAAGGAAATTGCCCCTGGCATACAACTCTGTGGCTGCCCACCTGTACAAATGCTTAACGCAGCTATCTCTGTAGCTGGCCTGAGGACCTGGTCTCCTTAGAGCTGGGGGAGGCCAGATTGAGTCACGTGGGTGAAACTAATGAGTTGATGTTATGGAAACGTTTTGAGGATCAAAGCCTGAAATCTAAAGCCTTGGCAAAGAATGCAGGCACCTGAGGGCATAAGTGGGTCCCCCCCCCCCACCGCCCCATGCAAGAGGCCTTCTCACAGCCAGGTGTCACAAGCTTACCTGGCTCCGCTAGCCTGCCTGGAGACAGAGAGATGTGAGGTCTCCAGGCTGATGCTGCCTGAAGAAAAGGAAGGATTCAGGAACTGCTGCTGGTGGTGTGTGTGTATACTCACATGCTGTGACGATGACATGGATGTCTTCCTGGGTCTCTTCCTTCCTTTTCTTCCTTTGTCTCTCTCTGTCTCTCTCCCCTTTCTCTCTCTCTCTCTCTCTTTCTCTCTCTCTCTCTCTCTCTCTCTCTGTCTGTCTCTTTCTTTCTAGACAAGCTTCCTCTATGTATACCTGGCTGTCCTGGACTCACTCTGCAGACCAGGCTGGCCTCGAACTCATAGAGATCCGCCTGCCTCTGCCTCCGGAGTGCTGGGACAAAAGGCGTGTGCCACCACTCCCAGCTCTTCCAGTTTATTTTTTAAGCAGTCTCTTACTGAGCCTGGAACTCACAGATTGATCCAGCCAGCAAGCTCTGGGGATCCACCCATTTCAGTGTTTCCCCGCCACAGTTCTGGAGTTACAGGAGCTTGTGCCCTGCAACCCGCTTTTAAGTGGGTGCTGAGATCTGAACTTAGGTCCTTCTGCTTGAACAGCCAAGTGCTATACGAACTGAGTCACTTCCCTAGACTCTGCCTGTCTTTTATTGTATGTATAAATTTAAAAGCATCCAAGCCTCAGCACTTGGGAAGCAAAGGCAG
Organism: Lophiomys imhausi; assembly: GCA_907164525.1. Taxonomy (NCBI): domain Eukaryota; kingdom Metazoa; phylum Chordata; class Mammalia; order Rodentia; family Muridae; genus Lophiomys; species Lophiomys imhausi. Next base: position 2,521,048 of record CAJQZJ010000896.1, on the reverse strand, counting down.
GCAGATCTCTGTGAGTTCAAGGACAGCCTGTTCTACAAAGTGAGTCCAGGACAGCCAGGGCTGATACACAGAGAAACCCTGTCTCGGAAAAAAAAAAAAAAAAAGCATCAAAGCATGGTGGCTTATGACTGTGTTCCCAGCACCGAGGAGGTAGAGACAGGAGAATTGAAAATTTGAAGACTGTTATAGGCCACTTTAGGCTACAAAATCAGGCTCTGTCAACACAAAACAAAACAAAAAGAAATGAGTGAATAAATAAATTATACAGGGCTGGAGAGATGGCTCAGTGGTTAAAAGCACTGACTGCTCTTCCAAAGGACACAGGTTCAAATCCCAGCACCCACATGGCAGTTCACAGCTGTCTGAAATTGCTGAGTGTGGTGGCGTATGTCTCTTAAGTCCCAGCACTCAGGAGGCAGAAGCAGGCAGATCTCTGTGAGTTCGAGGCCAGTCTGGTCTATAGAGTGAGTTCCAAGATAGCCAAGGCTACACAGAAAAACCATGTGTTGAAAAACCAATAAAAATAAACTACACAACTAGTGTTCTTTTTGCATAATAAAAGGCTTAGTAATTAAAGCAAAACTCCCAGTTTTTACTCAGAAACTATTTCCCCTCATTTTTCCCCAGAGTGAGTTTTAGGACATTCAGGGTGATGGAGAGAGACGCTGCCTCAAAAAGCCAAAACAAGTGAGTTATAGAACTATATGTGTCATGAAAGTTCCTTAACTTGGAATAGTGGTGGTACCCATAACCCCAACACTTGGGAGGTAGGATACAGGAGGATCAGAAGTTCAAGGTTTTTCCTGGCTAGGAAGTGAGTTAGCAACTGGCCTACCTTAAAAAAAAAAAAAAAAAAAAAAAAAGTGCTTTCAAGGAGCAGGAAGGACAAGGTGGTAGTTAATGCTGATTGTCAACTTGGCAGGATCCTGTCAAGTAGGAAGGGAGAACAGCTCAGCTGTGAGAGGATTTTGAGTTCAGGTTAACTGAGGTGGGAAGACCCTCCCCCTTCCCTGAGGGATGCTCTTAAGGTCTTAAAGGAAGAAAGCAAAGCAGAATACCAGTGTTTCTCTCTCTTCCTGAATGTGGGTGCAGTGTGATCAGCTGCCTACGGCTCCTGGCTTCCAGGCCAAAATGGACCACACCTTCAAGCTGTGAGCTAAAACAAGCACTTTCTCCCCAAAGCTGCTTTTGTCAGAGTATGTTTTATTTTTAAAACATTATTTATTTATTTATTATGTATACAGTATTTGCTCTACATATATGCCCGGGCACCAGATCTCAATGTAGATGGTTGTGAGCCACCATGTGGTTGCTGGGAATTGAACTCAGGACCTTGGGAAGAACAGCCAGTGCTCTTAACCTCTGAGCCACCTCTCCAGCCCTTATCAGAGTATGTTTGTCACAGTGACAGGTAAAGTGATATAAAGTTAGACACACTAGCTGTTCTTTAGAATATTGCCCATGCTCTCTCTTTGGTTCTCGACTGGCCTCAAACTCACTGTGTAGTAGAGGGTGTCCTTGAAATTCTAATCCTCGTGCCTCAACCTCCTAAATGGTGGGGTTGCAAACACATTCTTACCATGTTTGGCCTGGAACTCACAGAGATTCCCCCTGCCCCTGCTTCCAGAGTCCTGGGATTAAAGGTGTGCGCCACCACGCCTGACTACAAATCACTTTTTTTGTTTGTTTTTTTCTTTCCTTTTTTTTTTTTTTTTTTGAGACAGGGTTTCTCTGTGTATCCTTGGCTATCCTGGACTCATTTTGTAGACCAGGTTGGCCTTGAACTCATAGAGATCCACCTGCCTCCCGAATGCTAGGATTAAAGGCATGTGCCACCATGAACTGCCATGTGGTGCTGGGATTTGAACCCAGGTCCTTTGGAAGAGCAGTCAGTACTCTTAACCGCTGAGCCATCTCTCCAGCCCTACAAATCACTTTTTAACCTACAATAATTTATTTTTGAGACTTTTCCAAGTTAATGCACATGACACATTTGTGTTGCCTGTGAAGGATAGCGTCCTCCATCACACAGAGGGACTACATTTTATTGATGGTCACATCACGCCAACAGCCAAGAGCCTTTCTCTCTGCCAGAGGCCAGCCTAGTTCTCTCTGAATATTAGCACCTTAGATTATTTTGGTATTGTTCGTGATGCTGGAGATTGGACCCAGGGCCTTGTGGATGCCAGCCAACTGCTCTACCTCTGAGCTACATACTCCGATGAACTCTGAATTCTTACATGACCTGGGAGACATACTCGATTGTCTGGGGCCTCAACAGAGAGGTGTGGGTCTTTCTCCAGATGAACTTCCTTGCAGAATGGTAAGTGTATTAGTTTCTTTCTTTCTTTCTTTCTTTCTTTCTTTCTTTCTTTCTTTCTTTCTTTCTTTCTATGTATCTATCTATCTGAGTTTTGAGTAGTTACTTTTTTTCTTTTCGAGACACAGTTTCTCTGTGTAGCCCTGGTTGTCCTGGAACTCCCTCTGTAGACCAGGCTTGCCTTGAACTCACAGAAATCCACCTGCCTCTGCCTCCCCAGTGCTGGGATGAAAGGTGTGTGTCACCATGCTTGACCAAGTAGTTACTTTTTTTTTTTTTTTTTTTTTGGTTTTTCGAGACAGGGTT
>CAJQZJ010000896.1:2507212-2518322 GCA_907164525.1 Lophiomys imhausi | reverse complement strand
CCTGGACTTGCTTTGTAGACCAGGCTGGCCTCGAACTCACAAAGATCCGCCTGCCTCTGCCTCCCAAGTGCTGGGATTAAAGGCGTGCGCCACCACTGCCCGGCTAAGTAGTTACTTTTCTTGTTGTGACAAAACATCTAACAAAAGCAGCTTAGCCAGGTGGTGGGGGTTATGCCAAGGCACACGTATGGAGGGCTTGTGAAGGTCTCTCCTTCCACCATATGGGTCATAGGGATTGAATTTAGATAATCATCAGGAGTCCTCGTTAGCTTTAACCCCCAACTTGACACAGCCTAGAGTCACCCAAGAAGGGATTCTCAACGGAGTGATTGTCCAGATCAGTCTGGCCTATGGGCACGTCTGTGGAGGATTGTTTTCATTGTTAGTTGACTCCGTGGCTGTGGGTGCTGCATTCCCTGGGCAGGTGGTTTGGGGCTAAACGTGCGTGCATCTGTAATCAAGCCAGCAAACGGCATTCCTCCATGGTTTCTGCTTCAAGTTCCCGCCCTGACTTCCCTCGACAACGAGGGACTCTATAAGCATGGTGCTCTATCACAGCCACAGCACGGAGCTAGAACATCAACCTTGCTGTCTATCATTAGCTGCTGAGTTATTTCTAGCTTCGCCCTCTTCCTCCTTCTCTTGGTCCTGGGGATTGAAGTTAGAACATCACACTTGCTTAGCAAGCACACTATCACTGAGCTATACCCTCAACCCCAGGCCCCCCTTTTGGCTGTTTGTTTTTAACATGCCCTGCTTTTGTGTTTTGAGGCAGGGTCCCACTATTCAGCCTTGTTTGGCCTCAAACCTACAGAGTTCTGCTGGTCTCTGCCTCTTGAGTGCTAAGATCTCAGATGGGCACTTCCACATCTGGCTTGGCAGTGTCTTTTGAAGTATAATGAAAGTTTTGTTTTGGTCTAGTCTAATTGATCTGTTTTCTTCTTTTGTTAGTCACAATCCTGGTGTCCTGCCTAAGAAACTTGTAAAATCCCATGTCAGGAATTCTCTGAATTTTATACTTTTCCTCTCATATTTAGGTGTTTGGCCCATTTAAAGTTCTTCTTTTTTAAAAAAAAAAAATGGCATAAGAATTAAGTGTTAGTATTTATACATAGCCATCCAGTTGTCCTGGCGGCAACATTTTCTCTTCTCCCTTGTTTGGATCAGCTGTCCATCACTACCTCCAATAACGAGAGCGTTCTCACCTTTTTCCTGCCTGGCGAGCAGTTTTCTTGCTTTTACCACCAACTGTGCTGCTTGATAAGGCTTACAATACTTGTAATATTATATTTTTATTTATTGGGTTTTTCAAGACAGGGTTATCTTGTGTCTCCCTGGCTGTCCTCTGTAGAATATATCTTGAGAAAAAGAATTTTCCATTTTTCTCCTTTGACCAGATAATGTGGAGTACACTGATAAATTTGCTGCTCTGAAATGTAATTGAATTCCTGTGCAAAACAATTGTGCTTTTTTTTTTTTTTTTAACTGAGTTCCTTTTTTAGTTTCCTGAATCAGTTCATAGCCTGGAGGGGCAATATTATTTCTTGTCTTGGCTCCATGTCAAAACTCCAGTTTTGTTGGGTGTGGTGCCACATACCTTTAATCCAGCCCTTGAGAGGCAGAGGCATAGATATGTGTGTGTATGTATGCATGTGTATCACACTCTCACACTTTTATCCAGTTACAGAGATATGCACATTCCCACACATTTTTTATCCATATAAACAGATATAGATATCATATACCTTATATTTATATCTATATGCCAGAAGATACTGCTCAGATATCTATGTGTCTATTATATGTATATATATTACGTATAATCTCATTGCAGATTGTTTGTAACTAGTACTTTTCATGCTTTGGGAACCTCACTCCGCCTGCTCCGCTGTGTCATCTACAAAATGGACTGTGAACTCCCATGGCCAGTATTGAGTACAGACAGTACGGTGTGATCAGTGTGTGACTGCAGATTGCCAAGTGCAATTGGTTGGAGTCCCGTGTGGTCTGATCGGTCTTGGCGTCCGTCCGCCCTGACACATGCTCACATGAGGCGTCTGCGGGGAGCTCCCTCCGGGAGGCTGCACTTGCTTCTTGTTTTCAAGCTTTGCAAAGGAAAAAAAAAAACATATTAATAGAAGCTTTTATTTACGGTTTGGCCCATAATTCTTCAATTTTAAGTATGTGATTTCGTGTTTCTGTAGATTTATAGGCTTGTACAGCCATCACTACAGTCATTTTAGAACATTTTTATTATCCCCTAAAGATATTCTATCTCCGCAGCTCAACCTCATCCTTTTCCAAACTCCCTAAACAGCATCAACCACTCATTAGTCCTCTGTATCTACAGATTTTCTTACTTCATCTATTTTGTAGAAATAGAATCATAAAGTAGTCTTTCTGTTGTAGTTTGTTTATTCTTTGAGACAGGATAACATATAGCTCTGGGGGTGGGGGGTGCTGGAGAGATGGCTCAGCAGTTAAGAGCACTGGCTGCTTTTCCAAAGGACCTGGGTTCAAATCCCAGCACCCACATGGCAGTTCACTGCTGTCTGTAATTGCTGGGCATGGTGACACATACTTTTAATCCCAGCACTTGGGAGGCAGAGGTAGGCGGATCTCTGTGAGTTCAAGGCCATCCTGGTCTACAAAGTGAGTCCAAGACAGCCAGGGCTACACAGAGAAACCCTGTCTCGAAAAACCAAAAAAAACCAAAACAACAAGCCGGGCGGTGGTGGCGCACACCTTTAATCCCAGCACTTGGGAGGCAGAGGCAGGCGGATCTTTGCGAGTTCGAGGCCAGTCTGGTCTACAAAGTGAGTCCAGGACAGCCAGGGCTACACAGAGAAACCCTGTCTCGAAAAACCAAAAAAAAAAACAAAAAACAAAAAAAAATCAAAACAACAACAACAACAAAACCATATAGCTCTGGAACTCACTCTATAGCCAAGGATTACCTTGAATTCTTGATCCTCTTGCCTCCATCTCCAAGGACTGGGATTATAGCCATGCCCTTTCCCAGCTACAACAGTCTTTTGTGACTTTTTTTTTTTTTTAAAGATTTATTTTATTTATTTTATGCATATGTGTGCTCTATCTGCATGTACACCTGCATTCCAGAAGAGGGCACCAGATCACATTGTGGATGGTTGTGAGCCACCATGTGGTTGCTGGGAATTGAACTCAGGACCTTTGGAAGAGCACTAGGCAGTGCTCTTAACCGCTGAGCCATCTCTCCAGCCCCCTTTTGTGACTTTTTGTTTTCTACTTTGAATTATCATTTTGTTTGGTTGTTTGAGAGAGTCTCACTCTATAGCCCAAACTGACCTCAAACTCAGCCTCTTGAGTTCTATGTATACCACTGTGCCTAGGTTGAAAGTTGTTTTAAGATTTATCCATGAAGCGCCATGTGTTATCGTTTCATTTCTTCTAATGTCAAGTAATGTGCCATTGTATGGATATACCAACATTCAATCTATTCATTAATCCAGTGATAGACTTTTGGGTTATTTTTACATTTTGGCTGTAATGAATAATCCTACAGCTGGGCGTGGTAACATATTCTTTTAATCCCAGGACTCAGGAGGCATAGGCAGGTGGATCGCTGTGAGTTTGAGGCCATCCTGGTCTACAGAGTGATTTTCCAGGACACCCAAGGCTACACAGAGAAACTCGATCTTGAAAAAAAACAAAACAAAGCAAAACCAACAACAACAAAAAAATTGCTACAATGAATAGAATACATGTTTTGTGTGTGTATGTGTATGTGAGTGTACATGTGCTTTCTATTCCCATGTTTTGTCTTTATATAGTACACAGTCATTGCCCATTCTAACAATCTTTGCCTCTGTCCAAGGAGAAGACATCTCTGGCCCTTGTCACTCATCTCAGTGATTTCTGAGTTCTTCTGTGTTCCCACCGCAGGCTTCCCTGCCTCAGCAATGTCAACCGAGGGCAATTGTTTAGCTCACAAAGCTAGAAGTGTCTATGCTTCTCCTGCGTGCATGCATGCGTGTGCACGTACACACACACACACACACACACACACATACACACACACCTTTTCTTTTACCTTTCAATCCAGTAGGTGCTGTGGGCTCTAACTTCAAAGTTTTTTCCCCAGGATCTCCCTGCCCAAGCTTCCATCAGCTTTCCTATACTAGGGCAATGGTCTCCTCCCTGGCTTCCCCACTTCTGCCTCTGTCTCTACAGTCTGCCTCACAACAGTCAGATCATGCGGTTACCATGCCTCAAACTGTCCAGACACTGTGTCCTCACACTGGCCACAAGATTAGGAGAGCTCTTCCTGCCTCCCTCCCATGCTTCATCTCCTATCTCCAGCTTTTGCTCCACTGGGCCCTGTTGTCAGCACTTCCCACAATGCCAGGAATTTAGAAAATAACACTCATTTCACGTGCACTGTGTAATGTGTGAGCTGAGATTTCATATTAGTAATTAAGATTGAAATAAAAGAACCTGGGTTTGCTAACAGCCAGCTATAAAGGGAAATTGGGACTACCAGACAAATCGCAGCCAACAAAACACAGAGCACAATAATTATACTCATATATGTATATATGGAGTTTACCGGGTGGCTGGCTACAAAAGGGTTAAAAAAAAAGGCCACAGCAGAGTTCAAAGAGGCTTTGCTGAAGGCAGAGTAAGAAGGCTGACAGAGATATAAACAGTCTCTGGGGTAAGGAGGGTGTTTAGATAAAGAACTGTATGAGAGCCACTGAAGTCGTTGCTGGAGGGCCAGGCCATGGGGCCACAGGTTTGAGCTGAGCTGAGTTCAACTGCCAAAGTAAGGGAGTGTAGAGGCCAAGTATGGGACCTGATCCAGATGGACAAATGAGTGCATGGACAGACAGCAATTGTGCTGGCCCATAGGCTAGCTGAAGGCCTGGGTGGTTGGGAGTTGCCCGCCTGTCAGTCTCTTGATACATTTGCCAGATGATATAGGTCAGTGGGGTCATCGGTACCACAGTGTTAGTTTTCTAGGGTCCTGGAGGGAGAGGGTGTTACACCCTTTCCCTCACCTGGTGTGCTTTGTAAAGTTCTATGGCCTGGGTGTCCTGATATAATTTTAAGGTATTCATGGGGTAATTAAAAAAGATTTGTTGTATTTTATGTGTATGAGTGTTGGCTGCATGTATGCATGTATACCATATGTATGGCTGTTGCCCTCAGAGGCCCGGAGAGGCCACTCAGATCCACTGGAATGGGAATCACAGATCCCACCATCCTGCCACGTGGATGCTCAGAGCTGGTTAGGACCAATAGCAAGGGTCTTAACCACTGAGCCATCTCTCCAGCCCCTCGTAGAGTAAGCTTGTTGGGTGTCACCTTTTTTACTTTTGGAAATAAGTTACATATCATTCTGTGCCTCATGAATGTGGCTGACTAATTGTGTTTACATGTACAGCAAAGTACAGAGTCAGCCTGCTATTGCCTTTGCACTACTAAAAATGTCACCCTAATGTACTACTAAAAGTCATCAAGGGCAGGGCAAGCCTAAAACATCACTGTTTGCCGGGCAGTGGTGGCGCACGCCTTTAATCCCAGCATTTGGGAGGCAGAGGCAGGTGGATCTTTGCGAGTTCGAGGCCAGCCTGGTCTACAAAGTGAGTCCAGGACAGCCAGGGCTACACAGAGAAACCCTGTCTCGAAAAACCAAAAAAAAAAAAAAAAAAAAAAAACACCACTGTTTGATAAATGGCTTGCAGACCGGCTTAGTCAGCTGCCCAAACATGGCCTCTGCCCCATGTTGACACAATCCTGACCCCCTAGTGGAAAGCTGTGCCCTATCATACACCACTCTCCAAGACTTCCTTGTTCCATCTTTCACCTTGGCCCTTCTCAAGTAGCATATACTCTACCGTTTATGAGCTTACTGTTCTCCTCCCCACCCATCCACCCCCATTCACCTCTGCCCTTCCCTCACGTTAACACAAGAAAGGCAGAGATTTTTGTTCCAGAACCTGGCATGGTGGAAGAAGCCCTGGGGTTCATTCTGTGGGTCCAAACTGGTATTCATGCATTCATTCATCTCTAGATCCTGTTTTCATGAAACCAGACAATATACAGTTGTGACAGTGTCTGTGACCACCGCATGAAGCCAGTAGAGTAATGATCCATGCGTGGGAGGCAAGAAGATAGTTCAGTTTAACATAACTCAGTAGCCAGTGTTGGCTCAGACTTCAGGAGTCTGACCCAGACTAGTTTATTTTGGGCATATTTAAGCATCACACAATTTGGTGAACTTTCCTGGTGACAATTAACTCAATCCTGTGTGTTCAATAAATCTTAAGACATGATTACATCAAAACTCTTTGTAAATTCACATGATGCCTTCCATGAAGATGGGTACTAACAGATTGACAAACCCATAATAAGGGTTTTGGGAGGACCAGGTGTGGTCTTGGCCTTACAAACATCGTAAAGGTTGGCAGTCTGTTAACCACATCAGGTCCTACCCTTCTGGACAGTTAACAGGTTATGCATCCCTTCCTTTAAAGGAACAACCCTGTATTTTTAACATTCTTGGTCCCCCTAGTGCTTATCTGTGAGCACAAGGACCTCCATGCCTCCCACAATATTTGATTTTGAAAAGGCAATCTTGTGCTGTGGGATGGCTTGCTGCCAATCCCATGCACTAACATGACAGAAGGTAAGAACCAACTCCCTGGAAGTTGTCCTCTGACCCCCACATGCTCACTAAGGCACACACACACAAATAAAGAAGTGTTTAAAAAGTTTAGGTACCTAAGTTAGTATTTAGTTAGAATGTGAAGAGAAATCACCACAAACTACAAAAACCCCTGACAGCCAGATATGATGTTTCCACCTGTAACCTAGCATGCCTGGCTTGGTTTCTTGACATGTCTTCTTATATGACTTTCAAAATCAAGTGATTTCTGGCCAACAAACAAACAAAAATTTTGTCCCAATTTCCCCCTGGATTTACATGAGAACTGGTTAACAAATCCTGGAATGACTCCAGCAGAAGGGATTGATGGAGAACAAAGCTGGGTCTGTAAAGATCTACATGTGACAGCATGACTGAATGGTGGTCAACGATCACTCTTACCAGGCAGAGCTGAAACTTACTTATCATCTCTGGAGATTTGGGCATTTTCAACTAGGAATCTGACTTGCTTTTTATCTTCTCTGCATGAGTGAGTAGATTGGTTGGTTCAATAACAAATACGCTGGGAACCTCCCTCCTTTAAGTCATGGTCTCTCAAATTCTGTGTTCGTAATGGATCACTTCCTATACCATCTTCATCATGTAAGGGACACCAAGCTGTTTCTGAATGTGACTGTGACTGTGAGGGTGTTTCCAGCAGAGATGAGGAAATCAATTCACAGACTCACTAAGAACACCCTCACCAGTATGGGTGGACATCACCCAATCCATTGAGAGGTCAATGGAACAAAATATAAGAAAAGGAGCCAGGTCTAGTGGCGCATGCCTTTAATTCCAGCACTTGGGAGGCAGAGGCAGGTAGATCTTTGTGAGTTCGAGGCCTCTCAGGTCTACCTAGCCAGTTTTAGGACAGCCAGAGCTACATAGTGAGACCCTGTCTCAAACAAAACAAAACAAATGAACAAAAAACCACTAGGAAGGGAGAATTCCCTCATCCTGAGCTGGGATGAAAAGGGATATTCATCTTCTTTTGGGATCAGACATTACAGGGCCAGATTTTGGAAAGTCAGGTTTACCCCAGCATCCCTTCTCTCCACAACTCTTCTCCTGACTCAGTCTGGAGAACTCTTCTCCTGTACAGTCTGAATTAGACTACAGGCTTCTCGGTATAACAGGACTCTCAGCTTCCATTACCATAATACGTCTCTTTTTTTTTTTTTTGGTTTTTTGAGGCAGGGTTTCTCTGTGTAGCCCTGGCTGTCCTGGACTCACTTTGTAGATTAGGCTGGCCTTGAACTCGCAAAGATCCACCTGCCTCTGCCTCCCAAGTGCTAGGATTAAAGGGGTGCGCCACCACTGCCCGGCTCATAATACGTCTCTTCTCATCTATCTTATTGGTTCTATTTCTGAGAGAATCTGAACTAATAGAAGTCTTGAAAATTGCACAAATTGTTCCACATTAGTCTAAGCAATTCACAAGGGCAGCCCAGACTCAAGAATGTGAGAACAGCCTCCTGGTTTTGTTTCTGTTGCCTTGATAAAACAAACTTGAGCAAGAATGGAGTTTATTTTAGCTTACAATTCCATTTCAGTATCTGGTCTTATCATTACAGGGAAGTCAAACCAGGAACCTGAAGCAGCTAGTCATATTCGTGGCCAATAGCAGAAAGAAACGAAGGCATAGATGCATGCGTGCCTATCTGCCCGGCAGTCTGCTTGCTTGTCCTCAGCTTGCTTTCTTCACTCTTGTTCAGATCAGGATCCCCTACCTAGGGAATGGTGCCGCCCACGGGAGGCTGGGTCTTTCCATGTCAACTAATGTAATGAAGATAATCCCCTACAGATGTGCCCACAGGCCAACCCAATGTAGACAGTCCCTCATTAAGACTCACTCTGAAGGAAAGTTTCTTGAATACATTGACACCTGATACCTGAAGTGAGTCACATGGGCAGCTAATGGAAGAACATTTAGCACAGAGGGAAGAACAAGCATGAACCATTAATATAAGAAAGTGTATGGTATGATTTAGGAATAGGAAAAAGGCTATGGCTTGCTGGGCGTGGTGACACACGCCTTTAATCCCAGCACTGAGGAGGCAGAGACAGGCGGATCTCTGTGAGTTCAAGGTCAGCCTGGTCTGTATAGTGGGTTCCAGGATAGCAGCCAGAGCTACATGGTGAGATGCTGTCTCAAAAAAAAAAAAAAAAAAAAAAAAAGAAGAAATGGACAAAGGGAGAGAAGCAAAAGGCAAGATTAAAGACCCAGAGAAGAGATGGACTCGGCATTAAAAGGACTTTCAGTTGGTTTTGTTTTTGTTTTCAGTTCCAGACAGGAAATGTTTTTCTTTTTTTTTTTTTTTTTTAAAGATTTATTTTATTTATTTTATGCATATGTGTGCTCTATCTGCATGTACACCTGCATTCCAGAAGAGGGCACCAGATCACATTGTGGATGGTTGTGAGCCACCATGTGGTTGCTGGGAATTGAACTCAGGACCTTTGGAAGAGCACTACGCAGTGCTCTTAACCGCTGAGCCATCTCTCCAGCCCATGGAAATGTTTTTCTGATGCTTTATTTTTAAAAGTTTTCAAGGGCTGGAGAGATGGCTCAGCGGTTAAGAGCACTGCGTAGTGCTCTTCCAAAGGTCCTGAGTTCAATTCCCAGCAACCACATGGTGGCTCACAACCATCCACAATGTGATCTGATGCCCTCTTCTGGAATGCAGGTGTACATGCAGATAGAGCACACATATGCATAAAATAAATAAAATAAATCTTTAAAAAAAAAAAAAAAAAAGTTTTCAAAAGCCGGGCGGTGGTGGCACACGCCTTTAATCCCAGCACTTGGGAGGCAGAGGCAGGTGGATCTTTGCTAGTTCCAGGCCAGCCTGGTCTACAAAGTGAGTCCAGGACAGCCAGAGATACACAGAGAAACGCTGTCTCAAAAAACCAAAAAAAAAAAAAAAAAAAGTTTTCAAAATATTCCAAAAGAATTGTACAAAAAGCACATGCAGATCCACTACCAGGGTTCTGTAACTCTTACTTATATTTGATTTTTGACATTTTCACCTATCTATCCCTATTAAGCTTTGAGGAATGTTGTTATGTTTTGTTTTGTTTGTTTGTTTTTTGAGACAGAGTCTTGGCACAAAGCTCAGGCTAACCCAGAACTTACTATGTATCTCAGGTTAGCCTCTAACTTAAGATCCTCCTGCCTCAGCCTCCCAACTGCTGGGGTTACAGGTGTGCACCCTGGGCCCCCATATCTGGTGATGTGCTTTAAATTGATAAATTACAGGACTCTGGAAAGCTGGTGGGAAAATCTCAATGGGTGAAGAAGGCTGATAATACAGGAGAGAGGAGTGGCCAGGTGGAAAGGAAAAGCTAAACCGGTTGGTCTTTAAAAAGAATTAGAGTTGTAGGAATAGAGGCGGGGTTAGGGACAGACTTGAGTACGTAGATGCATCTGGGTGTGGAATCTTCTGGACGTTCTCCTCTAATGAAGTCATCAGCTGAGAGTGAGCGCAGGGGAGGATGAGTGTACATTAGGAGAGAGAAGGGAAGGTGTGAAGAATCTTCTAGAGTGGGAGCCGAGAGGCCTAAGAAAAGCAGCGAGACTGCCCAGGCACGCTGGAAGAGTCCTTTGGGCTTTGCCGCTGTGAGTTTTCCTCAGCCCCCTCAGCTGCACGGTTGGTTGTGTGTGGGACAGAAGGGCTGGTGTTTGTGGTGTTTTTGCCTGGGTGAGCACGACAAAGAGGCACAGAAACCGAGTTTGGACAGGGTGGGTGATACAACGGAAGCCACACAGGGAAGGAAGTGAAGAAGAAAGCTCAGGAGGGTGGCGGGATCGGAGGACTGCCCACCTCAAAGGAGTTGGAATAGTGGCAGGGTGAACGGAGAGGTGGGGGTTGTCAAACATGATGCTGGAAGCTAGGGTTGTGGCTTTCCAGTTATTGGAATGACAGTGTCAAAGGTAGGACCACGGGTGGGGGAAGCTCAGGTGAAGCAGAGGATAAACTAGCTGGGGAGCCCAGGGAACCAAGAGGAGTTTTTTGTTTACTTGTTTAGTTTTGATGAACCAGACCTTGCTGGTTGAATCAGCACTTCTCTTATTATGACCCATCGCTGTGCACCCTACCTTACAGGCCACAAAATTATACATTTCTGTAAATAAAACACAATTCCAGTGCTGCCCACTGGAGTTGTGTGGCATAACCCAAGAATTATGGGTAATTGCCAGTCACTACTCTCATCTATGAATTCTTTTTTTTTTTAGATTTTTCAAGACAGGGTTTCTCTGTGTAGCCTTGGCTATCGTGGAAGTCACTCTGTAGACCAGGCTGGCCTTGAACTCACAGAGATCCACCTGCCTCTGCCTCCCAAGTGCTGGGATTAAAGGTGTGCACAACCACACCCAGCTCATCTATGAATTCTTTTTTTTTTTTTTTTTTTTTTTTTTTT
>CAJQZJ010000896.1:2495581-2507112 GCA_907164525.1 Lophiomys imhausi | reverse complement strand
TTTTTTTTTTTTTTTAGTGATATATTTAACTGGAAACATGTAGGATCTGGACATACAGTATCTCTGTTGTCATAGTTTCCCAAAGCGATTTTACCTATTGACTGACAGTCTGCCTTGGTCATCTCCCTCCAGGCAGAGATCTCATGGTTTAGGAGGGAGCTCTCTAGCTGCAATGTTGCAAGCTTGTACAGTTCCAGAGCTCTGGGCTTACAAAATTAAATTAATTGCATTCCTAGTGCTTCCCCAATGACAGCTTGCAGCAATTTCTCGTTTGCCTCCTGCTAGCTGCAGATTTCATTATGGATCATGTTGGATAGAGGGGTGAGGACACAGTGTGCCTGGTGAGCTGGGTGGCCATTCCCTACATGCTGGCCTTGCGTTCTTGTGGCTTATAATGTCTTCTCGGGTGAATAATAACCCCCCCCCCCCCCCCCGTTCACCCCAGGTCTTCTGTCTTTGTTGACCTATGAAGCCTGGAGGCCTGAGATTTCAAATTCAAGAGCAGGCCTTTTAAGCCTGGTAAATCAATCAGTCAGAGCCACGGTAAGTATGGGCTGCTGACGCAGAAAGGCTTCAGTATGCAGAGGAACACATCACTTGCCAGGAAATTAGATGACGACTGTAAGTGTGTGTGTGTGCGTGCGTGCGCGCGTGAGCGCTTCTATACTTGATAAGTTGCAATCAAAATTCAGGGGCACAGCCAGGTAAGGTGTTTCACACCGTTGATCTCAGAATTTGGGAGGCAGAGGCAGATCAAGGCCAGCCTGGCTTACATAGCAAGTTCCAGGACAGCCAGGACTGCATAGTGAGATCCTGTCTTAAACAAAGCAAAAACAAATCAGAGGCACTGAAAGTATTGCATACAGTCACTTACTTTCAAGCAATATAATATAAGGTATATATGAAATAAATTGCATTCATGTTTAGATTTCAGTCCCACCTCCAAGATTGCTAATCATGAACCTATAAATGTTACAAAATTGGCAAAAAAAGAAGAAGAAAAGAAATCCAAAATAGTTCTGGTCCAAGCATTTTGGATAAAGGATATTCAGCTGTACTGTCTTCATAAAACTGTCACAGTGAGCCGGGCGGTGGTGGCGCACGCCTTTAATCCCAGCACTTGGGAGGCAGAGGCAGGTGGATCTTTGCAAGTTTGAGGCCAGTCTGGTCTACAAAGCGAGTCCAGGACAGCCAGAGCTGTTAAATAGAGAAACCCTGTCTCGAAAAACCAAAAAAAAAAAAAACAAAACTGTCACAGTGATTCAATGACAATGCTCAGCACGTAGTAAATATTCAGTTGATGATGTCATTCTTCATTTTGGGTGGTAGGAACCAGAGCCAAGGTTTCACAAGCTAGGCAAGTGCCCCAGCAGCCCTGAGTGGACATAAGGTAGGAGCAGTTTCTTCTCTACTGAGGTTTTTCCACCCCTCTTGCACCAAGCCTCTTCTAAAGGCGGCCCCATCATTAGGCAGCATGGTATAACAACCATTTCCAGAACGTAGCAGCTGCAACAGTTGTCCATGAGTCTGTGGGCCTTCCTGGCAGTTCTGTGGGTCTGAGAAGGCCCAGGTCATCTTATGTGGGCTCACTCACAGGCCTAGCCACAGACAGCCCTCACCACACTCATATGTTTGGCAGTTGGCATGAGCAGACCACGGTCCTCCAGCAGTCCAGCCTAGGGTGTTTTCATGGCAGTGCCAAGTGTCTAAGGAGACAGAGCAGAAGCCTGCTGCATATCACCGCTGCCCCAATCCTTCTGCCAAAGCAAAGCCAGCCCATAGTAATGTGCTGGGGAAACCGACTCCACCTTTTAGGTAGAAGGAACCACAAAGTCATGGGCTTATTATGGATGATTACAATAAAAAGTAGGGTTTTTCCATATCAAATTACAGGAGCATTTACCCAGGACTGGTGAGTTCATTGAGAGAGAATTACAATTTCAGCCAGATTGAGTGCCAGTCAAGCCCCAGTTCTAACTTACTTGGGAGGCCTCGGAGGGCTCACTAAGACCTCAACCTTCAGTTTCCTCACAGGGCCAGGAGTGGTGGCAGCTGTCTGCATTCCAGTACTTGGGAGGTAGAAGCAGGAGGATTGGATGTCATTCTCAGGTTGTCACAAGGACCAACAGGTAGGACACTGGTGCGCTGGGTATACCTGGTGAGTGTTCAACCAGTAGAGATAGGAACAATCACGAGTCTCAGGGTTCTTGCCTGTGCTTCCCAAGGTTGAAAAAAAAAGAAGGAAACAGGCCAGGTGGGAGCGATTTCCATGGCAAGCTTGAAATGACAATTACCAAGTAAAAACTTAATTATACATCTTTGGGGAAAAGGAGAGAGGGATGCCATGGTGGGAGGAGGAGAGGGAAGGCTGGAGGGAGATGAGGATGGAGAGAGGGAGGGAGACCTGAGAGAGGAGTTGAACCACTGGGAAAGAGTCCCCCATCCCCTAAAATGCTAATGTTTATTTGTGTGTGCGTGCATGTGCATGTGTGTGTATCTGTGATATATACACATGTGCGGGTGTGCATATGTGGTATGTGCATTGTGTGTGTGCATCTGTGGTGTATGCACATGTGTGTGTATGCAGATGTGCTCATTCATTCAGTATACATGAAGAAGTCAGAGAACCAAATTGGATATTTTCCTTTATCAATCTCTACTTTATTATTTTTTTAAAGATTGATTTATTTTTATTTCATGTGTATGAGTATTTTGTCTGCATGTATGTATGTGTTCCACCTGGGCACAGTGCCAGAGGAGATGAGAAGGTATTGTATGCCTTCGTACCAGCATTAAGGATGGCTGTGAGTCACCATGTGGATTCTGGGAACTAAACCCAGGCCTAATGCAAGAGCAGCCAGTCCTTCTACCTTAATCTTTTGAAATAAGTTCTCTCACTGTACCTGAAGCTTGTTGATTCATCTAGGATGTCTAGTCAGCCAATTCCTAAGATCCTCATGTTTCTGGAATCCCAGCTTCTACAATGGTGTTGGGGATTCAAACTCGTGTACTGTTCCTTGCATAGCAGACACTCTTACACACTGAACTATTTCTCTAGACCACTAAGGTCATATTTTACTTAATTTTGTATTGTCTGGTTACAAAAGTATTTTGTGTTCACTTTATAGAATTTAATGTTTTTGTTTGTTTGTTTGTTTTTCCAAGACAGGGTTTCTCTGTATAGCCTTGGCTGTCTTGGAACTTACTCTGTAGACCAGGCTGATTTCTATGAGTTCAGGGTTAACCTGGCCTATGTAGCAAGTTCCAGGCCATCCAGGCTACACAGTAAGATCCTGTCTTACATAAAAACAAAAATGGCTTGGTGTGGTGGTGCATGCCTTTAATCTTAACACTTGGGAGGTAGAGGCAAGTGGATCTCTGCAAGTTCAAGGCCAGCCTGGCCTACAGGTCTTACAGAGTGAGTTCCAGGACAGCCCTGGCTATTACACAGAGAAATCTAGTCTTGAAAAAATCCAAACCAAGCAAAACAAAACAAAAACAAAAACAAAAAAGTGAAAATGGATAGAGGAAGCCATCCAAAGTCAACCCCTGGCCTCCACGTGCACATCCTTACCATGTGCCCACATGTACACATACAAGCTAGTGTGTTACCTCAAGTCAATGAGAGTCTATTTCCATTTGGGCTACCGTGAGCCAGAAGCTTTGCAGGATAACCCTGGGTACAACTGACACTTGGTATATTTATTTCCCCATACATGTTGTATAGCAATTTCAGCATGTATATCCACATTTTTAGATGTTTGTGCATTTTATTGGGGGCACACATATGCCATGGCATGTGTGTGAAGATCATAGAATAACGTATGGGAATCAGTTCTCTCTATGTACCCTGTGGGTTCTGAGGACTGACATCAGATCACCAAGCTTGGGAGCAGGTACCTTTACCTACTGAGTCATATCTATGGTCTCTCACTATATATACTTAAAAAAATATTTAGGGGGCTGGAGAGATGGCTCAGAGGTTAAGAGCACAGGCTGCTCTTCCAGAGGTTCTGAGTTCAATTCCCAGCAACCACACGGTGGCTCCCAACCATCCATAATGAGATCTGGTGCCCTCCTCTGGCCTCCAGGCGTACCTGCAGACAGAACACTGTACACATAATAAACAAGTAAATAAATAAATAAATAATTTAACTATGCATTTGTCATATGTACCTGTGTTTCTCTGTGTGCCTGTGTGCATTTATGTGTATCACCTGTGTGAAGGTCAGAGGGGGCCTTGAGGGAATCAACTCTCTCCTTCCACCTTGTGAGTGTCGGGGACTGACCATGGTGCATCAGGACTGCCGTCAAGTCTCTTAAACCGCTGAGCCACCTCACTGCCACCCTCCCCTTTATAATTTGTAAGTTTGATATAAGTTCAGACTTATAGTGTGGTACAAGAATAATACAAGAAATCCCAAGAGACCTTTAATCCCCATGAACCACCTTGGTCTGCCGTGGGTCTTACGATATTCCTATAGTATTTACACAAGTGCTATACACAGACATATGTTTATCGACCTTTTCTGAACTATCTGAGCTGTGCTGGGGACATTACACCCCTCAGCCAGTATGGATTTTCTTCTGACATTTCCACATACAGTCTCATCTGATCTCCAGTCCACGTTGTATCCAATCTATTAGCTGTGCTTGTATACTTTCCTAGTCAGGATCCTGGGTTGCATTTAGTTGTCATAGCTCATTAGCTTCTTTTCTTTTTTTTTTTTCTTTTTTGGTTTTTCAAGACAGGGTTTCTCTGTGTAACAGCCCTGGCTGTCCTGGACTCGCTTTGTAGACCAAGCTGGCCTCGAACTCACAGAGATCCACCTGCCTCTGCCTCCCGAGTGCTGGGATTAAAGGCTTGTGCCAGCTCGCCCAACCCTCCCCATTTCTTTAGATAAAGTCTCACATCATCCAAGCTGGCCTTGAACTCATGCAGTCCTCTTGTATCAATCTCCTGAGTTGATTATATGCATGAGTCATTATGCCTAGCTATTCACAGAGTATGTAACGGCTTTAGAAATTTTGGTTCAGAGCTAAAGGCGTGCCTCATTTGGTAGATTGCTTGCCAAGCCTGCAGAAAGCTCTGGGTTCCATCTCTAGCACTACAAAAAACCTGGCATGGTAGTACAGGCCTGTAATCCCAGCCCTCAGGAGGTGGAGGCAGGAACCTAAAACCTTGGTAACCCTTGGCTATAGAGTGAGTTAGAGGCCAGCCTGTCTCCAAAGAGAAAAAAAAGATAAGGTTTCTCTATATAGTCCATATTATAAATCACACTGTGTTTTTTACACTACACTGTGACACCATAGTGTGTTGCACCACACTATGGGAAATAACTCCAGAGTGTGGAGTGTCATTGAATAGTGGGTAAAGCCAAGGTATCATAGGAACCCTGTCAGGATCTGAATTCCAGATCTAATACTTGCTAGTCCTAACAAAACAACAACAACAAAAAAAAAAACCCAAACCCAAAAAACTATGCAAAGGCCCAGTACCTCCACAGCCAGCCCCTAGAGTGGGCTATGAGTGCAATCATGCTGATGGTAACAGCATCCATGTCAGTCTTTTGCTGGGATCAAAATGTGTTACTCAAATATAACATTGAAAATCAGCATTGTATGGCATGTCTGTAATTCCAGCATTCAGGCAGCATGGCAGGGAGAAGGAAGGTGCAGGGTCCAGAAAAGACTAAAAACAATTCTTGGGACAAAGAAAATGCTCAATCAGTATTAGCCACTGTTGCCTGTAATTGGAAAAAAAAAAAATGTCCTAGCGGTAAAAACAGGAGTATATTACACTGACCTCCAAAGGGCAATCAATGCTTTGCATCAGTTTGTTTGAGGTGTTTTCTTGGAGGTAAAGTAATTGAGTAGGACTTATGTAGCACAATGATGTAAGAAAATATAGGACTAGCCGGGCGGTGGTGGCGCACGCCTTTAATCCCAGCACTTGGGAGGCAGAGGCAGGCGGATCTTTGTGAGTTCGAGGCCAGCCTGGTCTACAAAGTGAGTCCAGGAAAGCCAAGGATACACAGAGAAACCCTGTATCGAAAAACCAAAAAAAAAAAAAGAAAGAAAATTCCCTTGATGTCTTTGAGCCTCTATTTCCTCAAATGGAGAATTAAGATTATTATTGAGTATTAAATAGTATAAGATTAACTAAGCTGACTTTTGGGTCATATAAAACTGGGTCTTGTGGCTAGAGATGGCATAGCAGTTAACAATGCTTGTTACTCTTTCAGAGGATCTGAGTTTGGTTCTCAGTACCCAAGCTTGAAGATTTCGATCCACCTGTAACTCCAGCTTCAGGCGATCCAATACCCTCTTCTGGCCTCTGTGGGCACTGCACTGATATGGCACACACACACACACACACACACACACACACACACACAAATAAAAGTAAAATAAATTTTAAAATACTTCACAACTGGGTCTCAATTCTGATCTTGCCACTTAACTTCCCCCAAATCCTTGAGTAAATTATTTAGCCCCTGTGAGCAAAATGGGGACAACCAAACTCACTCATTAGTCTGCTACAAGAATTCCAAGGTCCTGGTGCCTGGGAAAGCCCTGTAGAGCACGGGGCACATTCTAGTTCTCTATTGTTGTTATTAATATCATCAATCCTTACCCTGAATTAAACTGTGGGGCAGGTGTAAACTCCTAGGGGCTGTGTGTTATTGAGTCTAATAGTCTGACCTCTTAAGTACAGAAATCTGTGGCAGGTCAGTATAAAACAACAAACAACAACAGGGATTTGAGAAAGGGTATAATAAATAAGGCACATGGCTCCCAGCTGGATCATCATTTCTCAAAGGACCCTGACTATCAGACTCACCTGAAGAGTTTTTAAAAATATAGATTCTGATATGCTGGTCTTCTTAGAAACAAAGACTCTCAGTGTATAAAGGAAGTGCAAGTAGTATGGCAAGGCAATTTCTTTTTTTTTTTTTAGGTTTTTCGAGACAGGGTTTCTCTGTGTATCCATGACTATCCTGGACTCGCTTTGTAGACCAGGCTGGCCTTGAACTCACAGAGATCCACCTGCCTCTGCCTCCCGAGTGCTAGGAGTAAAGGCATGCGCCACCATGCCCTGCTGGCAATTTCTTTTTGTAAAAAGGATGTGTCACCATCCAAATCGGGCAAGCAAGTGTGCTGGGACAGGAAATTCACTTGGCTTTTATATAACTGTGATACCCCTCCCCTCCCCCCCATTGCCTGGGGTCTGACCTCACAATCTTTCATGAATCAGTGCAAAGGAAATGAAGGAAAAGGGGGAATGGGCCAGTCACTCTAGGCCATTAAGTTCTGAGGCTTCAGAGGCATCTTTTTTTTTTTTAAAGATTTATTTAGCCGGGCGTGGTGGCGCACGCCTTTAATCCCAGCACTTGGGAGGCAGAGGCAGGTGGATCACTGAGTTCAAGGCCAGCCTGGTCTACAAAGTGAGTCCAGGACAGCCAGGGCTGTTACACAGAGAAACCCTGTCTCGAAAAACCAAAATAAATAAATAAATAAATAAATAAAAATAAAGATTTATTTATTATGTATACAGTGTTCTGTCTGCAGGTATATCTACAGGCCAGAAGAGGGCACCAGATTTCATTATGGATGGTTGTGAGCCACCATGTGGTTGCTGGGAATTGAACTCATGACCTCTGGAAGAGCAGCCAGTGCTCTTAACCGCTGAGCCATCTCTCCAGCCCTCAGAGGCATCTTTGTGTAAACAAAAGTATTACCAGGTGAGGGAGAGTAAAAGATTTACATTAAAAATTTCAAATTGGAGCCGGGCGGTGGTGGCGCACGCCTTTAATCCCAGCACTTGGGAGGCAGAGGCAGGCAGATCTTTGCAAGTTCGAGGCCAGCCTGGTCTACAAAGCGAGTCCAGGACAGCCAGAGCTGTTAAACAGAGAAACCCTGTCTCGAAAAACAAAAAACAAAAAAACAAAAACAAAAAAAAAATTCAAATTGGGAGATTTGAAGGAGATTTATGGGCTACAGGCCTTTGGTGGGCTAGCTACCTTTGATAGAAACAGAAACACATACAAACACAAACACAAACAAAAAACCCCAACATCTCACAGTCCGAAATGCAGCCCTGGAATCTATCTTGTTTTGTTTTATTTATTTTATGTGTATGAGTGTTTTGCCACCTTAATGTCTGGGGACCACATATATGCCCTTGGAGGTCAGATGCCCTGGAACTGGAGTTATGGATGGTTGTGAGCCACCATGTGGGGCCACAATCTCTGCTAAGCCACAAGTGCTCTTGCTTCTGAGCCACCTCTCCAGCCTCATTACTTCTTCTGAGTTATCATAATAATGCTGCCGTGTGTACAGGTGCTTGGGTGCTCATTTTGTCATTCCACTTGGCTATCAACCCACGTGTGGAACCACCGGGACGTCTGGTCTCTTGATGTCTGACCATTTGGGGAGCTGCTGGGCTGCTTTCAAAAGCTGCAAGACCATTGAAGGTCCCAGTCTGTGGATGTGGGTTCCTTTCAGAACAGTTTTGTAAACATAAACTCAACAACAATAATCCTCACAAGCCCAAACATGGTGTCTTTGCTCCTTTCAGACAAGACAATGAGGGAGAGAGGGGACACAGGTTCTTAAAGAACATCAGCCAAACCAGTGGGTTTAGGGAGGCAATGGACCAATGGTCAGGGAGAAGGAAGTTGCTGGTTTAAAGCCTTGTCATGTAGCTCGTGAACATGGGAGCTTCTAGTTTCAGCAGCAGAGGCATTAAAGCAACTTTTTCTTTGGTGACATCCAGAGCCAAGTTCTTACTAATTAATGATGGGCAAAGTGCTCTGAGGAGCGGGAGTGAGCCATGAATTATTCAGGGTCAGGTCTTCTCAGCTGGAGGGGAGAAAGTTGCCCAGGAAGACAGAACAGCTAAGTTACTTCTCCTTCCTGAGCATCCACGAACCAGCCTGAGCCCAACGCTGTTATCCAAGAGATGGGCCAGACCTTTCTTTTCTGTTTTAGAATCACATTTGTTTGTTTGTTGAGACAGGGTCTCACTGTGTAGCTACAGTGACTATCCTGGAATTTGCTGTGTAGACTTAACCTGGCCTTTGACTCACAGAGATACTCCTGCATCTGCCTCCTGTGTGCTGGGATTAAAGATGTGTGTCGGGGCTGGAGAGATGGCTCAACGGTTAAGAGCACTGGCTGCTCTTCCAGAGGTCCTGAGTTCAATTCCCAGCAACCACATGGTGGCTCATAACCATCCACAACTGTGATCTGATGCCCTCTTCTGGTTGTAGATGTTCATGCAGATAAGTACCCATACATAAAATAAATAAATCTTAAAAAAAATAAAAATAAAGATGTGTGTCACCATGCCCAGCTATTTCTTTAAGTTTGCCTGTGTGTGTGTGTTTATATATGGGAGTACATGTGTATCACTATTCATATGTGGTCAGAGGACAATTTGTAGGGCTTGGCTCTCTCCTTCCACCATGTGGGTCCCAGGGATAAAACTCTCAGGTCTCTGACTTAGTGTCCAGTCTTTATGCCCTGAGTCATGTCACTGATCCAAGAATTCATTTCTTTCTTTTTTTGTAAAACTTTTTATTGATTCTCTGTGAGTTTCACATCATGCACTCCAGTCCTCTTCATCTCCCTGTCCCCTCATATCTGCCCTTTGCCCTTGCAACCTCCCCACCAAAAGAATTCATTTCTCTATGTTACAGTAAGTATCTGTTGGGAAGAAGGTGATGACCTGGGCCCTGTTACCGTCCAACCTGGAGGCAGGACATGGCCAAGCTCTTCAGGGGCTGATGAGAAGCATTAGGAGATGGGCTGGAGCTCAGCGGGCAAAGTGTATGATTAGCACACAGCAGCTGTGGGTGTAGCCCACTGCATCAACCTGGCATGATAATTGTCTCAGGGTTTCCATTGCTGGGAAGAGACACCATGACCACTGCAACTCTTACAGAGGAAATCATTTAATTGGGGCTGGCTTCCAGTCAGAGGTTTAGCCTATTATCATCATGGCATTTTGGCAGCGGGTAGGGAGACATGGTGCTGGAGAAGGAGCTGAGAGTTCTACATCCTGACCAGCAGGCAGCAGGAAGAGATACTGAGCCACTAGGCTTGCCTTGAGCTTCTGAGACCTCAAAGGCCACCCCCAATGACACACTGTATCCAACAAAGCTACTCGTAACTCCAACAAGGCCACACCTCCTAATCCTGTTGCTTTCTATGAACCTATGGGGGCCATTTTCTTTCTCCTACATTTATTTAAATTTATTTTCTATTTTATGTGCATTGGTGCTTTGTCTGTTTGGACGTCTGTCTGATGGTGTCGGAATCCCTGGAAGTGGTGTGATAGACAGTTGTGAGCTGCAATGTGGTTGCCGGGAATTGAACCTCTGGAAGAACAGCTAGTGCTCTTAACCGCTGAGCCATCTCGCCAGCCTCCTGGCCACTTTCATTGACACCACCACAGTGGTGCACATCTGTCATTCCAACACTTGGGAGGTGGAGGCAGGCGATCAGCAGTTGAAGGTCATCCTTGGACTACATAATGAATTTGAGGCCAGCCTGGAGCACATAAAACCCTATCTCAAAGAGAGTCAACAGTAACGCCAACACATAGCTTTTCAGGGGTTAACAAACCTCTACAGAGCCAACATTTTAGACTGTGCAGGCCATTGGCTTGCATCCTACTACTCAACGCTACCACTGCAATGCAGAAGCATCCAACAGAAAATACCCAGACGAATAAAGGCAGGCCATGTGTACCTTCAATTGGAGCCCTGTGCCATTTTCGTGTGTTACAATATGTTATTATTCTTTTGATTATCTTTAATGGCAGAAACCATTTTCAGCTACTGGAATGTATTAAAAACAGGTGTTACCTCAGAATGTTAAACATAATTATTATTTGAGCTAGCAATTCCACTCCTGAGCACATACCTGAAAGAATGACACGAGTCTACATAGGAGTTTCTACATGAAAGTGTATAAGAGCTCTATGACAGTTAAAAAGTAGACCACTCACCCCCCATAAAAAGGCTTGGGGAACACTGTGGGGAGAAGAGCTGTGGAGTACTTGCCTCTGCGCTCCTGAACTCACTGCAGCTGTGGTTAGGAGCACAGCTGAGCCAACAAGGTCAGTCAACATCCCAGCAGGCAGCAAGGACTTGGATTGTTCTGTTTTTGTTTTTAAAGGGGAGAACATGGAGATGGGAGGAAGACATGTTATTAAGGGTGGATATGATCAAGATATGTTGTATTCATGTACAAAATTGTAAAGGACTAAATACAAGATTCTTTTAGAAGTAGAAGATCACACATACCATTAACTGATACATAAATAAAATGTAGCATATCCATACAAGGGAGTATTTTTTAATTTTGAGAAGGAATACAGTGTCTATATGTGCTTGCTCTAGGATGAATGGGCCTTGAAGACATTACACTGTATGAAAGAGGTAAAGGAACAGCCTGCTGTGTGCTATGTGTGGTGTGTGTGTGTGTGTGTGTGTGTGTGTGTGTGTGTGTGTGTGTGTGTG
>CAJQZJ010000896.1:2471890-2492840 GCA_907164525.1 Lophiomys imhausi | reverse complement strand
TGCACACTGCTGTGCCTGGCTTTCCTGTGGGTGCTGCAGATGCACCTCGGGTCCTTATGCGCACATGGCAAACCATTTTCCCACTGAGCTGTCTTCTCAGTCCTTGACTGCCTCTTCTTTTAAAGGGACAAATTCACAGCCAGCTTTGTCGGTACACACCTGTAATCCTGGCAGCTGGGGGATAGAGAGAGCAGAACCAGAACTTCTAGGACAGTCTGGCTAATTGGGGCCTTATAGCAAATAAACAAAAAGGCACAAATCCTATCATGTCTCCACTCTCATGACCTCATCTGAATTACTGCCTCCCCAAGGCTCTGTTTCTAAAAGAAAAAAATCACTGGATTTATTCCATCTTTGATGTATACCTTTTGTAGAGATGCAAACGTTTATTGCAGAAAGAACTCAAAGAGATTCACCAGGGGACATTTGCAAACTGGCTACTAAAGAAGAAACTGGAGCTGATCTATGGTGATAGGACAGATTCAGGGACACCCTCCATCTGGGCACGGCTAGGCATTATTAAGTCCTACCAAATAGTATTAAAGGCTGTTAGAAGTGCTAGTTCTGTGTTGAGCTTTTGTTAAGTCTTTATTGTGAACACCCTTTTTAATGCTTTCTGGGAATGATTAAGCTGTCAGGAGTTGGCTGTTTGACAGGTCCTTCCCTCCTCCCAGGCAGCCTCGGTCAGGGAACTGTTACCCTAGCAGCCCCTCCCTTGGTCCCCGGCTGGCCTGCCCTCATGGCAGCCTGGTTGCTTTGGGGACTCCATCGATACTCTGAGGCTTCTTCAGCAGTGGCCAAGGTCCACTACCCCGACAGCTGAGCATGTGCTCCAGTCATGACCACTCTGGACAGCACTGACTTAGAAAGCAGCACTCCACAGAACAGAGCAACTCCTGGGGTTGCCAGGCATGGTTCTATAATCCTAGAATGCAGGAGGTGTGTGTGAAAGGGTCAGGACTCAAGGTTAGCCTCCACCACACAATGATTTTGAGGATATCCTGGGCTACAGAAAAATCAGTCAGTCAATACAAGGATAAGTCTTGTACAATCAATACAAAGATGGTGAACTTGACGCAACCCTGCTTATTCTTCAGCTGCCTCATTCAGAGCAGGGAGAAGAACTCCCACCCCAGCCCCCACCTCCATTTCCCCATTCCCTGCCTTCACGCTTGCAGACTGTATCCTTCATTTGCATGAAGGGCTATGCTGTGGTTGGCACAGTGACTTGAAGGGCCGCACCATGACTGGTACAGACATCCTTGCCACCTGCCTGCTACTTACTTGGTTACAGAACCAAGCTTTTCAGCTCACTTTTCAAGTCAGCTGGGAGATATCCTTCTCTGCTGCTCTCTGCTGCACTAAGACTCAACAAATAGTTTCTCCCAAATGGCTGTTTTTTTTTTCTTTTTCCCTTTCTTCCTCCCTCCCTCCCACCATTCCTTCTTTCCTTGCTTTTGTCCTTTCTTTCTTTTTGAGTTCTCACTAGGTAGCCCTGGCTAGCCTGGAAAACATGTAGACCAGGCTGGCTTTGAACTCACAGAGATTCCCTTGCCTCTGCCTCCTGAGTGCTTGGATTAGAAATTTTTCTTATCTTTTTAAAAATTTCTATCACATGTATAGTTGGCTGAGCTGGTAACATGAGGAGACAGCAGAACAGCCACAGTAGAAACAACAGTGGCGAGAGAGCATCCAGGGTTCCCTGGGAGAGGAACAGAGACACCCGAGATGATAAATGACCATGGAGATATAGAAAGGGTTATCAAAGGCCAGGAGTTGAGGGACTGCAGGCTCTGGCCACTGGAAGAGTTCCTGGAAGCTGATAAGCCTTAAGAGCTGAGGGTCCTTACACCCATGGCAGGATATAAGATGTAGGGGCATACAGCTGAGGTTTGGGAGCTCCAACACTAGGTGATGGCTGCCGTAGCTGCTGCTGCCAGTCTGAGATTGCAATGGCTACTATTGAGAGCGAGGCTCCTGGCAAAGCCCAAAGAAATAAGCCTCTGGTCTGAGTACTACAGTTTCTGGACCCTAGACCCTGGAGCCATAAGCCTTTAGCACTCAAGGGCCCAGGTCTACCAACGCTGGAACAGCTACCTCTCTGTAACCATGATTTCTATTTGAGAGGTGCAAAGAACCCTCCCTAGGCAGCCAACTAGTAACAGCAAGATGCCTGTTAAAAAATAATTACGAGCCGGGCGGTGGTGGCGCACGCCTTTAATCCCAGCACTTGGGAGGCAGAGGCAGGCGGATCTTTGTGAGTTCGAGGCCAGCCTGGTCTACAAAGTGAGTCCAGGACAGCCAAGGATACACAGAGAAACCCTGTCTCGAAAAACCAAAAAAAAAAAAAAATAATAATAATAATAATAATTACGTCTGGTAAGATAGCCTAGGGTGTAAAGGTTGTTTGTTCCCAAACCTAACGACCTGAGTTCATTCTCTCCGATCCACACGGTAGAAGGAGACCACCCACTCTGGCAGGTTGTCCTCTCTCCTCCATAGCAAATATATACATGGATATGAAATAAATAAATATAAAAATTGTAAGGTAAAATCATATTAACATGAAGGAATACTACCCATTTTACCCGGCCATATAAAAACTCAACGATGTTGATAAACACATGAAGAGGTGGGTAAAGGGGGAGAGAGATAGGGGTACAAAGAAATGCATGACAGACATAGTGGTGGACACATGTGATCCTCAGCATCTGGGAGGCTGAGGAAAGAGGACCGCCACAAATTTGAGGCTATTTTGGCCTATATAGTGACTTTGAGGCCAGAGACAGTGAATTATGAACTGGCATAATTGATTCTACCTTCCATGCTAGTCTCCCGCCGGGCTATCTCTGCCTGCCACACCCTGGATAAATAATGGTGACCAGTCTTAGGAGAGCTGCAGTGTCTGGCTAAGGTTTTGAACCGTGAGAAGAGGTATGGGGACCAGCAGAACCAGCCTGGGAAGAAATCAGTCAGTTATTACCAAAAGTGGCACTGGTTGATAGTTTGCTCAGCTCTCTGTCAGCCTGAAGAAGGTGGAGACAAAGGACAGTCAGAACTCAAACCTGTGAATGCCCCCAGGTCCTGCCGGTTGTTAGGAGAATGGAAACTCGTTTCTTTAAAACAATACCCTATGACTCTAGGCTGTGTCATTGTTTCTTAATCTCCTT
Source organism: Lophiomys imhausi (assembly GCA_907164525.1). Classification (NCBI taxonomy): domain Eukaryota; kingdom Metazoa; phylum Chordata; class Mammalia; order Rodentia; family Muridae; genus Lophiomys; species Lophiomys imhausi. The sequence goes on along the minus strand of CAJQZJ010000896.1, from coordinate 2,489,670 downwards.
TAATCCACATAAACTCAGACAAGTGAGTTGAACAGTTTGTGTGTCACTCTTTGCCCTCTATGAAGACATGCACTCATGTAGTAAATACTTACTGTGTGTGCCGGGGTACAGCAGTGAAGAAAGCACACGGAGTTCCATCCTTGAAAGGGATGGGCGAGGAGGGAACGGACATTACACAGCACATAATTTTTTTTAAAGATTTATTTATTATGTATACAGTGTTCTGTCTGCAGGTATATCTGCAGGCCAGAAGAGGGCACCGGATTTCATTACGGATGGTTGTGAGTCACCATGTGGTTGCTGGGAATTGAACTCATGACCTCTGGAAGAGCAGCCAGTGCTCTTAACCGCTGAGCCATCTCTCCAGCCCACAGCACATAATTTGACAAACGTAAAGTCACTGTGTTTGTAAGTGGTGGTCAGGGGAGACCGACTTGCCTTTGAGGAAGGACCTGAAGATGAGATGGAGACAGTGGCATGAAGAACAGTGTGGGGGAGGAAACAGCAAGGGGTGAAACGCATTGGGGTGGAGTTGGGCATGGTGGCTCTTGTATATAATCTCATTGTTTGAGAGGTCGAACCAAAAAGAAGGCTTTGAGTCCAAGGCCGGCCTGGGCTACACAGAGAGTCTGTTAACCGCAGATAGGTTCATCGAATTTGTAACCAGGCAATGAAAAGAGAGTTGCTTTTCTCTTGGGTATTCTGTCTCTAACTCACCATTTTGGGGGAAGCCAGCTGCCATGGCAAGAGGCAGCTGTGTGGAGGGGCCGTTTGGCTAAGGACTGAAGCTTCCCACCAACCACGCATTGTCTGCCAACATTCATGAGTAAACTCCAGAGTAGCTTCTACGGCCCTGCTCTGGCCTACAGCTGGATCTCAGCCTCAGGAGTGAATGAACCTGCAGCCTTCAGATTCCAGACCCTCAGAAGTGGTGTGAGAGGAATTATCTGTGGCTGATGATGCTAAGCTTTGGGGTCATTTGTAATGTGGTAATGGATAATTACATTCATTCAGCATATATGTATCGTGTAGCTATGCTGTGTGGCAAGTTCTTGGTATATTGGAAATGTTAGCAGTGAATGAAGCTGAGAAAATCCCTATTCTTCCAGAGCTTAGGCAACTAGAGGAGACAGATGGAAAACACAGTAGATGGATTGTATGATATATGTCACAGTAGGTGACAATATTTTGTAAGGTCTTTTTATGTTTTGAGACAGGGTCTCACTATGTCACCTTGGCTGGCCTTGAACTCACAGAGATCTACCTGTCTCTGCCTACGTGCTGGAATTACAAGTGCCACCATGCTAGGTAAAAGTGACAATTTTTAGTGGGGAGAAATTTAAGAATGGTGATTGAGGAGACATAGTAGACGAGAGCTTTGCTGAAAAGCTGGTATTTGAACAAAGTCTTGAAGATGAAGGAGGAAACCATTCATTTTGGGGGAAGAATATTCCAGGTGTAGAGAAAGTCAAGTGCTAAGGACCTGTGGCAGGAATGTGGCCCTACTCTTTTTCTTTTCTTTCTTATCGGGGGCCGAAGGAGATCAGCAGTACTCTTTTTTGTTGAGAGTCTCTTTCTCTCTAGCGTCTCATCTCTCATGAGGGTAGGTGAAAATCCAGCATCATTTACAGGAGGAAAGGAAGATTAAAAAAAACAACCAGCTGGGCGGTGGTGGCGCACGCCTTTAATCCCAGCACTTGGGAGGCAGAGGCAGGCGGATATCTGTGAGTTCGAGGCCAGCCTGGTCTACAGAGTGAGTCCAGGACAGCCAGAGACACACAGAGAAACCCTGTCTCAAAAAACCAAAAAAAAAAAAAAAACAACCAAATAAAATAAAATCCCGAGGGTGTTGGACAAGCTCGGCTCTTGCAATTCTGCTCCCTGGGAGGCCCCAGAGCCCTCCGCAGTGCGCCAGCGTCCCCTGGTGGTCACCAGTAATACACACTTGCATTACTGGTGGGTGGGGCGCTCCCAGAAAGTTCTGCAGGTCAAAACCTCCAAAATTGTACTCTGTTCACTTGAGGTCCACACGATTAATTACTCATTTATTTAGGTTTTGTTTGGTTGGTTTGTTTGAATCAAGCTGTCTTGTAGCTCAGGCTGGCCTCATGCTTACTATGTAGAGGGATGACTAATTCTCCTACCTTAACCTCTGCAGCCCTGATATTACAGGTGTGTCCTACCATGCTTGTCCTAGCCCGCCGTGGGCCCTTTCAAAAGCACCTTTATGCTGGAGGCCCAGTGCTAAGAACTTTTTAGGTATCCTCACTTAATCTTCTTACTCAGCCCTGTTAGGTGGGGCTGGAGCAAGTCCCATTTTACAAGATGAGGGTGGGAGAAGATAGCACAGCTGCCTTAGTGCCTCATAACTCCAGGCCCACCTGTTCTTAAATGACAAAATAATGGCAAGAAGCATCTACAAGTGCTGACTATAGACACATATCATGCAACTGTTAGCCTCATGTGGGCTATTAATATTCCCATTTAACAGTAGGGAAATTTTTTTTTTTTTGGTTTTTCGAGACAGGGTTTCTCCGTGTAGCCCTGGCTGTCCTGGACTCACTTTGTAGACCAGGCTGGCCTCGAACTCACAAAGATCCGCCTGCCTCTGCCTCCCAAGTGCTGGGATTAAAGTCGTGTGCCACCACTGCCCGGCTAACAGTAGGGAAATTTGATGTACAGAGAACTTAGGAATTTGCCTCAGATCATTCAGAGAGCCAAGAGTACTGAGCAAGAACTGGGAACGTTGGGGGCTGGAGAGATGGCTCAGCAGCTAAGAGTACTGGCTGCTTTTTCAGTGGATGGAGATTTCATTCCATCACCTACATGGTGGCTCACAACTATCTGTAATTCTAGAAAAGGGTGATCTGATGTCCTCTTCTAGCTGTGCATACACGTTGCATAGACATATGTGAAGACCAAGCACCCACACACACATATTTTTCAAAATCGGAGACAATAAAGGAACTGGGAAAGTACAGACCGGCCTTGGGCTGGTCTGTTTGTTCTGTTCATAAATGCTAAGTGCAAACCAAGAAAGTGCTGGACCGTGAGTATGCAGCTCAGTGTGAGGCCTGAGCAGAAAGAGGGGGAGACAAAGAAACAGTGCTATTAACATGCAAAAAACACAAGGAGAGAGCCTCATCTAGTCACAAAGCGAATTCCTGAAATTCCTGAAAAAAAATAATCCTTAAGGGACATGGAATGGTTCAAAATCAGCCCTAACTGAAGTAAATGTGAGCAGCTGATCCCTTCCAGGGAAAGGAAGGAGGCAGCTTACAAGAGCACAGGCATTTTTCATGGAGACTAAGCAGCTGTAGCGAGCTAGTAAGTCCCAACTTAAGGCTTTGCTGAATAGATCACTTTCAAGGAAAGCGAGAGCACTGTCATTCTCCTGAGATACTCAGAAAGGAGCGGTTTTGGGGAAGTGTAGGGAAGTCCATCTCCCAACTCCCGATACTCAGGATATCACGGCCACCCAAAAACTCGCAAGAGACCTTCTTGATGCAATCGCAAGAGGTTTATTTCGGGGGGGGGGGATCAGTGCACTGAGGGCGCCACCCATATCCCACGCAGGATTAGGAGCCGGGCCGACAATGTGGGGGAGAGTAGAGTATTTAAACTACAACCCAAAGGGGTGAGGGGAAATACAAGTGGAAAGTACCAGCCCAGCCCATTGTTTACCATAACTGAAGGGGGTGAGGGGGAATGCAGGTGGAATGTACCAGCCCATTAGTTAGTCAGCAGGAAACATCCTACATTTGTTTTTCTCAGGAATGAATTTAATTTTACTTCACCATCGGCTTTGTGGTTAGCCAGTTCCTGGAGCGTGGCTGGCCTGACTCCACTGCCTGCTTCGGGGGTCTCCAAAATTTTTATTTCTCTCAAAATCTGTATCCGACTGTGAGGGGAGGCCCAGCAACATGCTCCAAGCCTCTGGCCTGGCTGTGCAGCAGATTCCCAGGTGTGGCCATGCAGGGTGCTTGGTTCGCCACACTGGCCAGGCTGTTCCCTCCCTTTGACACAGGTCTTTAGGAAGTCCCAGGCTTGAGCCCTGCAGATCACTGTCAGAGACCCTCCCTTACGTGGGAGAAACCGAAACCGCAGCCAGAAGCTGCTACCCAGGAGGCCCTGGGAGGTGGGGTCTTCAAGGATGACCCCACTGTGCTGTGGCTGAGACTGTACTCAGCACTGGTGGAGTGCCATCCCCCATTTTCTCCCCAACATATACTGCCCCCCACCCCAGCTTCTATTGTTAAGTCAGTTTTTGATTACTAATGCCTGAGAAAAGCTGATTTCTGCTCATAGTTTCAGAGGTTTCAGCCCATGGCTACTTGTTTTGCTGTTGTGGGGCTGTGACATCACAGCGCATCATGCATGACAGGTGTGTGTCACACTGATGGTGGCTCAGGAGAGTTAGGAAGGGCCTGCGTCCTTTCAAGGGTGCACTCCCCATGCTCTATTTCCTTCATTAAGTGCCACCACCTAAGAGACCCAGCCACGTTATACAGTCAAACAAGATACAAAAAAAAAAAGCATGGAGAAATGAACGTAAGGCTTTCATTCTCTCAGTAATTATCCTTATTATTTGAACTATATCTTCTACACAACATTGTCTGAATATATTTGGAAAGGTTAGAGCTGGAAAACTGGGTAAGGGTTTGAATAAACTAAAGGAGGCGATAGATTAGAACAAAAACAATACCTTGTGATGGCAGTTTTTGTTGATTTTTTTTTTTGTTATTTTGGTTTGTTTTTGTTTTTTTGAGATAGGGTTTCTCTATATAGCCCTAGCTGTCCTGAAACTAGCTTTGTAGACCAGGCAAGCCTTGAATCCAGAGATATGCCTGTCTCTCTGCCTCCCTAGTGCTGGGATTAAAGACATGCACCACCATGTCTGACCTGACAGTAGTTACTTTAAAATTAATAATTACTGTTATTATTTTGCTAAATTTTGTATTTTGAGGAAGGGTTTCACTCTAGCCTAGGCTAACCTGGAAGCCAATTGTAGCCTAGGATGGCCTCTAGTTTATAGTTATTTTCCTACCTCGGCCTCTGGAGTAGTGGGATTATAGGCCTGAACTCAGTGATACTTTTCATTATCTTTTTGTTAACATACTGAGTAATGTTTTGAGACAGGGCCTCATGTAGCCTAGGCAGGTTACAACTTGCTGTGTTAGCCAAAGTTGACCTTGGACTCCTCATCTTTCTGTTTCTACCTCCCAAGTGCTGGGATTACAGGTGTGTCCCACAACTCCCAAACACAAACAGTTTAGTGTTTTATTTATAAGTGTATGAGTGTTTTGCCTGCATGTATGTCCGTGTCTGTATTTATGCACCATTTGCATGCATGGTGTCTACAAGGCCAGAAGGGGCATTAGATCCCATCCCCTGGAACTGGAGTTACGGATGGTTGTGAGCCACTATATGGGGACTAGGAATAAAATCTGGGTCCCCTGGAAGAGCAGCCCATACTTTTAACTGCTGAGCTATCTCTCCAGCCCAACAAAGAGGATTTTTGATAACCTAGATTTGTGATTCCTGAAACAGCAATAGTAGCATCACCTGGGAACTTTTTAAAAGATTGTATGGCATACGTGTGTGTGTGTGTGTGTGTGTGTGTGTGTGTGTGTACTCATGGAGGCCAGGTATGTGTGTGTGTGTACATGTACTTGGAGGCCAGAGGAAAGTGTCAGATTCTTGAGGATGTACATTACCCTAGATGAGCCCTGGGAACCAAACGGGTCTTCTAGAAGATTAATGAGTGTTTTTAACCACTCAGCCATCTCTCTAGGCCCTCTGGGTTCTTTTTAAAACTGCAAAAGCTCACCAGGCCTGGTGGCTCATGCCTATAACCTAGGAAGATAACTTAGGTATCTATGTGCTGGAGGCAGGAGAATAAGTAGTTCAAGGCCACCCTAAACTACATAATGAGTTTGAGACTAGCCTGAGTTACATAAGACCCTGTCTCCAAAAAAAGGGGGGGGGGTAGAAGTTGGGCCTCTTTAGTGAATTAGTATACAGTTCAGCTTAGCATCTGGCAGCACATAGGAGGAGCTTGGCGTCTCTTTAACTTGTTGAAATAGACAAAGCCCAGTTGAGGCCATAGCTCTGTGAAAAACATGAAATGCCCTGTTGATGGGGCGTGGCTAAGAAACCGCACAAGCCGCAGATGACATTGGTTGCTGAAAGAAGCCACGGGACCGCTGGATATTGTGAGAAATCTTGTGGGCCTTCCAGATGCCAAGGATCTCGAGATGATGCAATATATAAACCAAAGAGCCCCACATGGCACTCTCTTCTGCCTCTTCTTGCCCTCATGAGCTGAGAAGACAAGACACACTGGAGAAGTGCACAGCAAGGTAAGGCATTCACAAGCCTTTCCTCAGTATTGAGACTGCAATGGTCATAAACTGAGAGGCAGAATCCAAGATAGAGACTTTTCACTGCAAATCAGCCAGAGAGAGACCTTTTGTGGCAAATAAGGCTGGCAGAAAAGACGGGTGGAATTCAGAGTTCCTCCGTGAGAAACTAGGCTATGAAGCCTACATGGACCGAGGAGACTACAGAAATGAGTCTCAGCTGATGGAAGGAGCCAACCTCAAGTTAGTGGTTAAAACAGACTGACCTTATAAGCTGGTCACAATCTAGTGTTTGAAATAAACTGGCCATACGAACTGGCAAGTTAGGCCCAATGGATGCTAAGCCTGAAAGGGATTGCCTGCTGGGACTGCCATATCCAGATTGCTAAAACCAAGTTATCCTGCATGGACTTACACTAAGAATATTAATATCTTTTTAAGAAAGTTGAAAAAGTATTGGCTAGGTGTTCTTAGATATTAAGTGTTTATAGGTATTAGGTGTAAGGCTATAGGATATAGATGTTTAGTAGTATTTGTTAAGTACTAATAAGTAGAAGTGTTATAAAGAAAATCTTCTGTTATGGGGGTCTGGGGAAGACATATCAATTGGTAAAGTGCTTGTCATGCAAGCATGAGGGCTGAATCTGGACGCCCAAGACAGAGCGAAAAAGCTGAGTATGGTGGTACACCCAAGTAATTCCAGTGCTGGGGAGACTAAGAAGGAGGTTCCTGGGGCTAAGCTGATTGAGCTGAATCAGTGAGTTCAATGTTCAGTGAGAGGCCCTACTCAAATAACAAGAAGAACAGGGCAGTTAACCTTTTTTTTGAGACAGGGTTTCTCTGTGTATCCCTGGCTGTCCTGCCTCTGCCTCCCTAGTGCTGGGATTAAAGGCATGTGCCACCACACCCAGCAATTACAGACAGCTGTGAACTGCCATGTAGGTGCTGGGATTTGAACCCAGGTCCTTTGGAAGAACAGCCAGTGCTCTTAACCGCTGAGCTATCTCTCCAGCCCCCAACCCCTTTCTTGATGTGTTTTCCTTTTAGTTAAGATCTGGAAACAGAAAAGGACAGACTTCCAAAAGACTATTTATTGAAAAAATACAATGATATTAACAGGTATGTGTTCCATATGTCCCTGCAAGGCTGGGTATTCATAAGTGCAGGGTGTGTGACTGTTGGTGTTAGGTGAGCCCTCTGTTCAATTAGCCACGTTTCCTGGACTTCCTTTCTGTCAATGAAGATATGCTGAAATTCAGTCATGCCTGGATGAAGGCCAGATTCCCTCCACATACTAACCAGTAGTGTCCTTCTGGTCTTTTGGAACTGCTTTTTATAAACTTTAATAACATTGGGCAACACTCAATTGGTTATAATTCATGCCATTTCCTCTAAATAGTCTCACATAAGGATTCCCTCAAGATCAGCAGGAAGTTCCTGAAAGGAGTCCTAACTGCTGAACAGGAGAGAATCTGAACAGAATTACACATTGCCAAACAGCACCAGCATGGTCTTGGCATTATACACTAAGCATGGAGCCATACACAAGGTTTCTTTGAATGGCTATCTTGGAAGTACCTATCTGCTATGGAGTGTCTTATTCCTCTTAATTTATGGGTAAAAGATTTATTGGGAAACATCACATTTCAGGCATCTATTTGGGAATAAATGAATACTTATCCCTGTTTTTTTTTTTTTAAGTATGAATTCTTGAGAGTTACTTCATACCATATAGGATAAGAAAGGTTAATGGATCTTGTCATCCAGTACACAAAAATGCTGGATCCAGAAAAGACTCACCAATTAGCCCCACTCATAACAATGAACACTCCTCCCTGAAATTCGTTGTTAAGGCTTGGAAGACATCAGTATAATAAGGAAAAGGGATCAATGTTCATAGTACTCCAAATTCATGTGTACTGTTGCTGTTAAGTGATCCAAAAAAGGTTCTGGAAATTCCCTCATGATAGTCATTTGGAGGTACCAAGGAAGCTTATGTGTCAAGGTTTGCTGACCTAAAAGCAACAGAGGTAAAATGGTTTTTGAAATGGCAGATTTTCTTTGTACACAAGAGCCAAAACATGCTGTTTCTGTAAATGGAGTCAAAGAGAAAGTTTATGGCTGTGGGTTATTAGGATTATACTTCTCTATTGTAAAATTAACTTGGCAAAAAGAGGAAGAAAGGAAGAGACAGGGCAGGGAGGCTGGGGTGGCATGGGGAGGCAGTGGAGGGATGCTTGGAGCAATACCTTCTCATGCAGCGCCATGAAAAAGCACAATGAAATGACGTTAGCTGAGGGTGTCATTATACCTGACAAGGGTGTATGTGCCGCCAGTCCAACTCTCTGAGTTTCTGTTGCTCTGTAAGCCTTCAATAAGTGGCCTTACATTTGTCACAGCTTTGCATATTGTTGCCTATTATGTCCAACCCATCAGGGTACACAAAATGTCTGGGTATCTATTTTAAAATTTACTTTAAAGCCCTCTGAATCCCAAAATACCCTTTCCATAGCAATGGCATGAGACAAAAGAACCAGGAAACCAGCTTTTTCTATTCAGCTTTACTATTACTCACTAGTTATAGCCTACTGTGCAAGCAACTTCAGCTTTCAGTTCTATCTGTACAGCAGTGGTTGGGCTAGCTGTCCTAACTCTTTGAATGGTGACTTCTTGGAAACAAACTGATTTCCATGGTTTCAAGCTTCAGACAAGAGTTTCAGTCAAACGAAACTGTCCAGTAATGTTTTAAATGAGTTTTGGTCATACCATGAGTTTCCTTCCTTTCTTTTAAGGTTGTAAACGGTAGGGTTTACATACCAAACTTGGTGGTTCTGCACACACATATTCAAAACTTTTAGTAAGGTCACATCATTTCTAAATGGCTATATATGTCGTATGTAGTTTTATAAAAAGCCTGTAATCAGATATGAAAGAATGGCTATTTATTTTTAAAAATCCCTCTAGTGGCAGTTTTCTCCATTCACAGCATACAAACACATAATTACATTCTCAAATTTCCAAAATTCTCTGATATGGGGCTGGAACAGTATTTTAGACATAGCTTCCTACCAGTTCCATAATTTAAGGTTTCCTACAGTTTATTTCGTGTATGAATTCTCTGGTGTTTAGTAAGAGCTGAGCTCCTACTGAAGTTTTTCCCACATTCCTTACAAGCGTAGGGTTTTTCTCCAGTATGAATTCTCTGATGATCATGCAGGTTGGTTTTCTTTCTAAAGGCACGCCCACATTCATTACATTCATAGGGTTTCTCTCCAGTGTGAGTTCTTTCATGCTGAATAAGGGATGAACTTTGACTGAAGGCTTTCCCGCAGTCAATACACTCATATGGCTTCTCTCCAGTGTGGGTTCTCTCATGCTGGGTAAGTGAGGAGCGGCGACTGAACGCTTCTCCACACTCGTTACATTCATAGGGTTTCTCTCCAGTATGAATTCTATGATGTTCTATAAAACTTGTACTCCTTTTAAAAGCTTTTCCACATATGTTACACCGATAGGGTTTCTCTCCAGGATGAGACACAGACTGCTGACTACGGGCCTGTTCAGAGTCATAGGAACTCTCTCTAGCATGGGCGCTCTGATGGTCAGAGAAGTCTGCAATGTGACTGAAGTCTTTGCCACAGTCATTACAATGGTACGCTTTTACTTGAGTGAGTGGACTTTCACCTTGGGTAAGAGATGTGTTAGGGTCAAAAGCCATGCTGAAGTTACTACTTTGGTAAGGTTTGCCTCTTTTATGAATCCTCATATGCTTATAAAGGGATGGGCTCTGACCAAAAGCCCTTCCACATATGCTACATTCAAAAGGTTTCTCTCCGGTGTGAGTCCTCTCATGTTGAACAAGGGAAGAACATCTACTAAAGGCTTTCCCGCATTCCTTACACTGGAAGGGTTTCTCTCCACTGTGTGTGACCTCATGTTGAGTGAGGGATGTACCGTGCCTGAATGACCTCCCACAGAGATTGCAGCGATAGGGTTTTTCTCCAGTGTGGATTCTCTGGTGTTGAACAAGAGAGGAACTGCGCTGGAAGGCTTTCCCACAGAGACTACACTGGTAGGGTTTCTCTCCAGTGTGTGCATTTTCATGCTGACCTAAGGATGAGCTGTGCCTAAAGGCCTTCCCACACACATTACACTCAAAGGGCTTTTCCCCCGTGTGGATTCTCTGGTGTTCAGTAAGCTGTGTTTTCCAGAGGAAGGTTTTCCCACAGTCAGTGCACGCATGATGTTTTCTTCCGGAATAAGCTCCTTGATTTGTACCGTTGGGATATGCATCATCTTTGTGAATTTTCTCGTGTTTATTAAGTGATGATCTGTGAATAAATGATTTCCTACATTTATCACATTTATAAGGCTTCTTTTTTGCAAGGACAATACTCCGAGTAACTAATTCTGAATTATGTTCCAAACTATTTCCAAGTGTTTCACATTCACTGGGCCTTATATGTGAAGGAATGTTCAATTGTGGAACCAAGTCTGTGGTCAATCTAGAGTTTTCGCCAAATTTATTTTGCTGAAAATTTTTCTCTAGAGTGGTTATTTTCTTCTGTGAAGATGCCTCTGGCCCCAGATGTCTTCTCCAACTTTCCTGGTGTCTCCGGATACTGACATCCCAGATATCTCCTAATGTGGCATGTGATAAAACATTTGTACTGTAGGATGCTTCAGATATGCCCTGCTGGAGACTTGATGATTTGGCATCAGGCATGGTCTTCCAGTCTAAAAGAAATATAAAGTGGAATACATTGGGATGAGAAAATGAGATATAAATCATACACGACTGTATTTTAAATCAATCCTTTCGTCTGTGCAGAAGCCTTAAACTACCAGAAAGAGTGAGGTACCAATGGATATTACAAATCCAGAGTGTCTATCATTTCCAGAGAATGAGGAAAGCGACAGGGTTTCTCTGTGTAACCTGGGCTGTCCTGGAAGAGATCCTACTGCCTCTGCCTCCCGAGCACCAGGATTAAAGGTGTGTGCCACCACACCCAGCTAGTGATAGAAAACAAAAGAATAAAGGAACCTAAGTATGTGAGGTACAGATACAAGCAGAATAGAACCATATTCTATCTTGCAGGATTCCATGTTTCCTGTCCATTTTATGGGACATAATAAAATCACCAGAGAAAGAACTGGGGCTGGGAAGGCGGCTCAGGGGTTAAGATTACTTGTCATTCAACAGAGGGTACATGAGTTTGGATTCCATCACTCACACAATAAGCAGTGGGAGCCCCACACAACACCTATAACTTGAGTTCCTAGAGATGCAATTCCTTCTTCTGTCCTTCACACATACAGGAGTATACACACACACACACACACACACACACACACACACACACACACACACACGATAGATCTTTTAAACCAAACAACAAAAAATTAAATACTTCCCTCTAAAACCCAACCCAAAACAAACAACAAATAAGCAAGCAACAACAGAACACTATAATAAATTGAGCTGGAGAGGTGGCTCAGTAGTTCAGAGCACTGGCTGCTCTTCAAGAGGACCTAGCTTTGATTCCCAGCACCCACTTGGAGGCTCACAACTATTAATTCCAGTCCCAGGGGTTCCAATGCCTTCTTTTGGTCTCTGTGAGCTGTACGTACGTGGTGCGCAGACACACACGCAAGCAAAACACCTCTATACATAAAAACAAGTGAGCAGGGCTTGGGAGATGGTTTAGTGATTAAGAGCATGCATTGCTCTTGTGGAGGACCCAGGTCAGTCCCCAGCACACTCACTGCTTAGCTAACAACTGACTGTAACTCTAATGCCAGAGGCTTCAATGGCCTCTGCTGGCTTCAGTGGGCACTGCACACATATACACATGCTTCCTACTCTTGCATACATATAATTAAAAAGAAAATAAATCTCTTTAAAAAAAACCCCAGAGCTGGGCGGTGGTGGCGCACGCCTTTAATCCCAGCACTTGGGAGGCAGAGGCAGGCGGATCTTTGTGAGTTCGAGGCCAGCCTGGTCTACAAAGCGAGTCCAGGACAGCCAGAGATATTCAGAAAAACCCTGTCTCGAAAAACCAAAAAAAAAAAAAAAAAAAAACCCCAGAGAATAACAAATAAACATGCCTTGAGATTTAAAAAGTAATTAATAGGTTAATTAATTAAAAAATTGGACTCTAGGCTTGGGATATAGTTGGGTGATACAGCTTTTTTGCTTGTTTGTTTTTGAACTTGTGCAAAGCCCTGAATTTTATTCTCAGTATTTCAAAGGAAAAAAACAAAACAAAACACTGAGCTCTAATTGATGGTATGTGTACTTATGTTTCCAACTTCCTAAAATAAAATACATTAAAAAGGTAATTTTTACATGGATAGATGAAGAGATTTGTGATAAAGCAAATACCACACTATCAAATGTTATCTAGGTGGCAGTTTTGTGATAATTATTGTACAATTTTTCTATTTTTTTATGTATCTGAAAATTTTACAATAAAATGTTGGGAGAGGAAACAACAATTAAAGAACTCCAATATCCAAATGTATAAGCTTGCAACAAGAATCAATCCTAGACTTTTAATGGCAGCCATACATACAGGTTCACATTTGTAATCTCAGCACCTGGGAGCTGGAGGGTGGCAAGTTTGAGGCCAGTTTGGGCCACACAGCAGAACACTTTCTCACAAACAAAACAAGAAACAAAACTCCTAAGGGCAGAGATTGCTTTGTATTCTTTTTAGAGTTCTTTTTAGTGGGACATTTAATAAAGAGTTAGTTTTTGTTTCTTTCATCAGTAAAAGCCTAAACCAGACATTTTCTCAAATAGTGTGCAGTAAGAGTAGTTTATTAAGGAGCGTGTGTTTACCAAACACAGTGGACTAAGGTTAGACAGAAGTCTCATCACAAACTGAGCTCTATGAGTTAGAAATGGAAACATATCCTCTGGCTTCTGAACACCTTGCTTTTCAAAACTCTAATGTGCTTCTTTTTAAATAGTGGGGCTGGAGAGATGGCTCAGAGGTTAAGAGCATTGACTGCTCTTCCAGAGGTCCTGAGTTCAATTCCCAGCAACCACATGGTGGCTCACAACCATCTATAATGGGATCCAGTGCCCTCCTCTGGTCTGCAGGCATACATGCAGACAGAACACTGTATACATAATAATAAAAAAATCTTTAAAAAAAAAAAAAAAGTGAAGGCAGTGTTGAGTCCCAGGGAACGTGTGCTTAGAACAGTGTTGTGAGGCTCGGACCAGGGCTCAACTTATACTAAGCTCTTTCTGTTTTTTGGTTTTGCTTCCTTTTGAGACAAAGTCTCACTATGCAGCTATGGCTGGCCTGGGACTCACAGAGATCCATCTACCTCTGCCTTATGGATACTGGCATTAAGGAACATGGTCAGCTAACTTCTGTCTTAAGACAGTATAAAGCTGGGTGTGGGGCTGGAGGGATGGCTCAGCAGTTAAGAGCATCATGAAATCTGCTGTCCTCCTCTGGCCTGCAAGCATACCTGCAGACAGAACATTGTATACATAATAAATAAATAAATCTTTAAAAAAGAAAAAAAGAGCTGGGTGCGGTGGTACATGCCTGTAATTCCAGTGCTTCGGTATCTTTCCCCCCAAGACTTACTGCCAGCAGAATACCTGACTGAAGAAGAGAGACAAGCAGAGTTTCACCTAGAAATGGCTTCAGCTTCCTTTGCAAGTCAGACAGCTCCCATGACTTGTTAGAAGATGTGCCTTTCCATAAGCCGTGCCACTGTCTACACCGATTTCCACGAGCAGAATTCTTACTTACCTGGACAGAAAGGTCTCTGGATTTCTTTCTCTGATATCCATGGCTCTTCTCCTTGCTCTAATTTGAAGATCACCTCTGGCTTGCACACTTGATACCCTGTTCATGGGTAAATACACAAGAGTTGGGTGTTTGAGCACAAGAGTTGGGTGTTTGAGCAAGTAGACAAGGACCCTCCTATAAGTCAGTACTAGTCCTTGATCCTCAGGAACTCTGAAGGAAAGAAAAGGGGCAACTTAAGGAGTAATGCTAGCAAAGTCCCCTTTTCTAGTTCTGTAAAATAAGGATCAAGACACCCTGGAAAGCTGGCTCCCAAAACACAGGCACCACGTCCTGGACTTCTAAGTTACCCAGGCTACACGCACCAAACCTTAGCCACCAACGAAGGAAAACTCAGCAACACTTGAGACCCCGAGGGACGTGGTCCGCCTTACCAAGAGAAACCAGGTGGCTGTAGTTCTCCAGCATCACATCCCTGTACAAGCTCCTCTGGGCAGCGTCCACGTGGTGCCATTCCTCCTGGGTGAAGTCCACAGCCACATCTTTGAATGTCACTGACTCCTGTGGGATCACAGTCCTGCTCAAGTAGGGATCAATACCACAAATGCTCCTGTCATGTCAGGAACAGACTTTGGGATAACGTGCTTGCTGCTCGAAGGGGTGATGTTTGGTTTTACGTGCTAATTTTAAAGCATCCTGCTTGTCTGGCAGGAAAGTCAAGGGAGAAATTTATCCTGTGACCCTACATATATGATGCTGTCTCTCTTTTCCTTTCCCACCTCTGTCCTCAGGTCACATGTAGGCTGGCTGAGGGGACCATGAATTCTTAATGCTTTTGCCTTTACCTCTCAGGCTAGGACTGCAGGCCCAACTGACAACTTGCATTCATCTTGCTGTTTTCCTCCAAACCAGATCTTTTATACAGTTGCTCATTCCTCACTGTTTTCTTTCCTTGTTTTGTTACAAATTCAAACATGGGGATATAGGAATGAGTAAAAATGACACCACCCTACCCTTCTTTTTTCTTTTCTTTTTTTTTTTTTAAAGATTTATTTATTATGTATACAGTGTTCTGTCTGCAGGTATATCTGCAGGCCAGAAGAGGGCACCAGATTTCATTATGGATGGTTGTGAGCCACCATGTGGTTGCTGGGAATTGAACTCATGACCTCTGGAAGAGCAGCCAGTGCTCTTAACCGCTGAGCCATCTCTCCAGCCCCCTACCCTTCTTTTTATTTTTCGAGACAGGGTTTTTCTGTGCAGCTTTAGCTGTCCTGGGACTAGCTCTGTAGACCAGGCTGGCCTTGAACTCAGAGATCTGCCTGCCCCTGCCTCCTGAATGCTAGGACTAAAGGCGTGCAACACCATGGCTTCCTATTCCTCTTCATTCCCGATACAATGATTCTCAACAGTTGGTGTATATACTTAGGAACTCCCTGTCCGTGTTTTACCCATACTTCAGGCTTTATGAAATATCGCACATATTGCTCTATAAATTGCTTTTTATGTATTTACTAACTTTAAAAATATTTGTTGAGAGGCATGGTGGCGTACACCTTTAATCTCAGCACTTGAGAGGCAGAGGCAGGTAGATCTCTGTGAGTTCAAGGCCAGCCTGGTCTACAAAGTGAGTCCAGGACAGCAAGGGCTACACAGAGAAACCCTGTCTTGAAAAATAAAAAATAAAAAGAAGGGTAGGATGGTGTCATTTTTACTCATTCCTATATCCCTATGTTTGAATTTGTAAGAAAACAGTGAGGAATGAGCAACTGAGAAACTTTGAGCACAGAGAAACTTTGTCTAAAAAAACAAATAAACAAAATCTGTCCATTTATTTATATGTGTGTATCTGAGGGTATGTGTGTGCACTATGTTCATTTCATACAGGAGCCCATGGAGGTCAGGAGAAGGCATCAGATCCCTGGAACTGTGTTATAGGAGGTTGTGAGCAGTCTTGTGGATTTTGGAAACTGAACCCAGCTCTTCTGCAAGAGCAGTAAGTGCTCTTAACTGATGAACCATCTATCCAGCCCCTGCTCCTCTGCTAACTTTTGAG
Source organism: Lophiomys imhausi (assembly GCA_907164525.1). Taxonomy (NCBI): domain Eukaryota; kingdom Metazoa; phylum Chordata; class Mammalia; order Rodentia; family Muridae; genus Lophiomys; species Lophiomys imhausi. Next base: position 2,473,477 of record CAJQZJ010000896.1, on the reverse strand, counting down.
ACAGGTTCTCATGTATCCCACACTGCTCAAACTCACTATGTAGTCAAGGTTGAACCTCTGCTCCTTCTGCTTCTACTACCCAAAAGTAGGATGACAGGCAGGCGCCACCCATCTGTTTCCTGCAGCGCTGGCAGGGAAGCCAGGGCTGGTGCACGCTAGGTAAACATGCTGCCAACTGAGGCCATTTCCAGCTCTACAATTTGATTTTTACATTAGACTAACCTGGAGATCACCCCACATATAGTTGTACCTTATTGTTTCGACCTGTTTCGGAACCCCCACAGCACAGCTGTGTTTCAATGTACCCACCGCCTGAAACCAACAGCATCCCACTGTACTACACATTTAACTCCTGCCCCTCAACACTATTCAGTAGGCTATACCCAATCTTGCTGGTCCTTGATGACATCAAGCTTGTGTGATAAGCATAAGATACACCATATTTCAAAGCCTCAGTATTATAACAAGGTTGAACACCTCATTAGTAACTTAAAGATACTGATTATAAACAGAAGTGATAATATTCTGGAAATACTGGGTTAAATCATTTGCATTACTAAAATTAAATCTCATTTTTTACATCGTGGCTACTAGACAACTTTAAATGACAACATATTACTTCTGGATGATTCTAAGAGGCTTGCCATCCTTGTGCTCATCAAAAAGCACTAGGGGAACCAGGAATGTTAAACACATAGGGTTATCTTTTTGAAAGGAAAGATGTATATTCCCTGTTATCTGCCCAAAAGGCTGAGAGTGGATGTGGTCGATTGCTTAGTGAATGGGTCCTCCACCAGACCTTATCTTGGACCTGGAATCTATAGAACCCATCTTTATGGAAGATGTCACTTGTATTTTACAGAGAGTTTTGATGCAGTCATGTCTTAAGCTTTGTTGTGCACACAGGGTTGGGTTAATTATCACCAGGAAATGTTTTCAGCAAACTGTGCTGTGCTTCAATATGCCTAAAACAAACTACCCAGGGTCAGATTCTTTATGTTTGAACCAACACCAGCTACTGAGTTGTGTTGAACTGAACGCCTTAGTCTACCTCTTGTGGACCAAAAACCACAGCTGGCTATGGTGCCAGCAAAGACCCACACAGATGATGATGATGTTCTAGATCAGTTTAGATCTCCACTTCCTGCTACTTTCTCCGGGCTACTGGTCCATCTTCTCTCAAACTCTGCCTCCTGTCCTATGTCTTGTGTTTCTGTCACATGGACCCCTTGCCTTATTAACTGGACGGCCTTTTGATCTCTTTGCTTTGCACGCCTTCCCTCAGCTTGAGCCATCATTCTAGAACTTGCTCAATGTTCCTTCCCAAGCATGACTTTTCTAGTTCTCCCCAAGTCATGTCCAGTTTATGAAGCGATGGTAACCCACGGGTTTATGCATGCTAGGCAAGCAGTCTACCAACTGGGCTATATTTTTGGACCCTATAAACTTATTTTAAAAAACATTATTAGAGCCGGGCGGTGGTGGCGCACGCCTTTAATCCCAGCACTTGGGAGGCAGAGGCAGGCGGATCTTTGTGAGTTCGAGGCCAGCCTGGTCTACAAAGCGAGTCCAGGACAGCCAGAGATA
>CAJQZJ010000896.1:2447828-2464670 GCA_907164525.1 Lophiomys imhausi | reverse complement strand
ACGCCTTTAATCCCAGCACTTGGGAGGCAGAGGCAGGCGGATCTTTGTGAGTTCGAGGCCAGCCTGGTCTACAAAGCGAGTCCAGGACAGCCAGAGATATTCAGAGAAACCCTGTCTCGAAAAAACAAAAAGAAAAAAGAAAATAGCTTCCTTTAATAGTGCCTTTAATCCCAGCACTTGGGAGGCAGAGGCAGGCGGATCACTGTGAGCTCGAGGCCAGCCTGGTCTACAAAGCGAGCCCAGGACAGCCAGAGCTGTTACACAGAGAAACCCTGTCTCGAAAAACCAAAAAAACAAAAACAAAAAAAAGAAAATAGCTTCAAAGAATATAAGCAGAATATAAGAAATTTACCACACTACCAAATGTCACCTCTGGAATTCAAATGATGTTAAATTGTCAATACATTCCTTAATCTCAATAGATATGAGAATCAAGTTTTCATTAATTAACATACATTTTTGAGACCTAGTCTCTGAAAAAAAAAAAGCAATTAATGGGGCTAGAACTCAATAGTGGAATGTTTACCTATTGCATATAGGCCCTTGGTTTAATCTTGAGCACTACAAAGAAAAAGAAAGCTTTTTTTTAATTAAAGGACACATTGTTAAACTAGGCTTTATTCTTCTCTCCCCCCTTCTTTCTGTTTCTAGCTCTTTCTTTCTTTAAAGACAGGGTTTCTCTGTGTAGCCTTGGGTGTCCTGAACTATGTAGATTAGGCTGGCCTTGAACTCACAGAGACCCACCTGCTTCTGCCTCTGCGGGGATTAAAAGTATGCACCACCATGCCTGGCTGTTTGTTTTTGAAATAGTTTTCTGTAGTCCAGGTTGGCCTCTAACTGGATGTGTAGCAGTGAACAACCTTCAGCTCTGGGTATTCCTGTCTCCACCTTCTGAGGGCTGGGATGACAGGCGTGGGTCACTATACGGGCTTTCTCCCCCTCTCCTTCCTTTCTCTTCAGCTGTATTTCCAGTCTTGGTGCTGTGTGATCTTCACCAAGTGCTTCTCTCTTTCTGAGTTTCTGTTTCATCTGTATAATGAAGGAGCTGGTTTGAATGATGGAAAACCCCATTTTATTTCTCTCTCTCTCTGCTTGGCTTAACCTATGAAATTGTGGCATACTGTGAGGTCATGAAGCCAGGCAGCTGGTTCCCTTTGTTTCTGCCTGACTCTTGGCCTAGGTCCACAGATTGCCTGCAAGTGATAGCCATCCTCCCAATGTCTCAGTTGCCTGGCATGCCTAGGGCATTCTTCAAACTTCAGGACCAATGTCTTGGGGGAAAAGGCAGCATTACCATGGTGACTGAGCGGTTGGTGTAAGCTGTTTTGCTCCCTAGTGCACACCTGAGGACTTTGCAGGATGCATTGCACCCATTTCTCTGTTCAGAGAGGTGATCTGGTAACTAGGTCCTCTTTTCACTGCCTTGAGCCCTGGCTCCAGGCTCCTTCTATTCCAACTCTCTAGCTGTTTGGTTTCTCCACCTGGAGTCAGGCTTCTTGCTCTATGCATCCACTCTTTCCAATTAGAGTTCTGCGAATGTAAGGTTTGTCACTTGGGACACCTGGAGAGTCTCTCTGGAAAACATGTTTCCCTCTGTTAGATGATTCTAGAAAACCTAAAATTAGACCTTAGACTCTAGAGCAGTGGTTCTCAACCTTCATAATGCTGTGACCCTTTAATATAGTTCCTTATGTTGTGACCTCCAGCCATAAAATTATTTTGTTGCTACTTCATAACTGTAATTTCACTACTGCTATGAATCATAATGTAAATATCTGATATGCAGGATACCTGCCTGATATGCAACCCCTGTAAAGGGTCGCTCCACTCCCAAAGGGTCTTGACCTACAGGTTGAGAACTGCTGCTGTAAGGTATTTTTTCCCCCCAGAATACCTTATTCATCTTTGGGAGAAGATAAAATAGACAGGAGAGGATTCAGGAAGCCACATATAGGTGTGTATGTGAGGGAGGTCAGGGAGAAGATTCAGAATCAGTGGACCCCTAATAAGGAGCAGCATCTCAGAAGAGAAGAGACTAGAGACAAGACTTCCTTTAGTCACCCAGTGCTCAACTTAAGCCTCATCTTCAAGATGCAACTCAGATAATCACTTCCCCCAGGAAATCTTTCTGCCTGGCTCAAGCTGGAGTAGATCGTACTTCTCCTATGTGGTCTCCCCACCCACTCCATCACCAGCCTTATCCCTCCTATTCCCAGTCCCATCCCTAGCTGGCTTATTGGTATGCCTGCCTGCCTCCCAACCAAGCCTGCAACACCCAGCTCTAATGATACCTCCCTGGGAGAGGCTTAAGTTGAGCACTGGGTGATTGAAGGAGTTCTTGTCTCTAGGCTCTTCTCTCCTGAGATGCTGATCCTCATTAGGGGTCCACTGATCCTGAATCTTATCCCTGACCTTCCCCTCATCTCCTCCCATCTCCTTTTCCTGGCCAGTCTCTCCCAGTCCTATGATTGTAACAAGCACCCCAATGTTGCATGTAGTACTGTCCCCTTGTCACATGCAGCCCTTCTAAGGGGACTGCTCCTGGCGTCCTTGTCTCTCTGGTGAACATATTCATCCTTCAAGATCCAGCTTGATGTTCAAACCTTTCTGGTACCATCCTACACCCCTACCTTCAGTCCCATGAACCAACAAGTTTTAGGTCTGAATGTAACCCTACAATGCTACTTTCTGTTCAGGTATCTCTCTTTTCAGCTGTTTAGGATCTCTTGTGAACTGGCAAAGAGTAGGCTGGCTTTTCCCCAATCAAATACATGGTTGGTTAGATAGGTGGACGGAGGGATAGAAGCACAACTTAAAAAACAAAACAAAACAAGACACAGCCAGGCGGTGGTGGCGCACACCTTTAATCCCAGCACTTGGGAGGCAGAGGCAGGCGGATCTTTGCGAGTTCGAGGCCAGCCTGGTCTACAAAGCGAGTCCAGGACAGCCAGGGCTACACAGAGAAACCCTGTCTCGAAAAACCAAAAAAAAAAAAAAAAAAAAAAACCAAAAAAAAAAACAACAACAAAAAAAAACAAGAAACATACCTGTTAACAAAGATAGCTCTCTCTCTGACTCCCAGTTCTGTTCTAGGACATGGGTCTGAAGGGATTCAGCCGTATGTTATTAAAGTGAATTAAAACTTACTTGAAATAACCACAGACTCCCCCGCTCCCCTGAGATTGCAATGACCAGATTACATCTCCTCCAGGCACAGAAGTTTGACATTTTGTTGCAAAGTCATTTTCCTCTCATTTCCTTATGTTGCTAGAATATTCTATTTCTCTTCACTTCCCCTTGTGTCCCCATTACTCACGTTTAGTTAAATTTATCCCCTGCCATTTAATCATCTGAGATAGACTTGTTGGTGTGCCTGTTCCCTGGGCACTGCTTTCTCTTCCCAGACCATCTGGTTCCTGGGCCACACTGGGAACAGAACCCAGATCCCTCCCCTTTGGGGACAGAGATGCTAAGATACATTTGAGCCCCGAATTTCTTCCAAGGCTGGTTTTGACTTCAGGGTCCTTCTGTCTCCACCACACCCATTGCCCTCTCCTCTCTCCAGCCTCCCCTTCTGCTTCCTGGAACATGGTTGCTTTATTTTTAATTTTATTACATTTATTTACTTAGTTTTGTGGGTGGGTGAGGGCATGCACATGCCATAGCTGCCAGGGGATAACTTGTGGGAATTGATCCTCTACTTCTACTGTGTAGGTCCTAGGGATTGAATTGAGGTCATCGAGGTTGGCAGCAAGAACCTTCACCCACTGAGCAACCTGGCCTGCCTAGAACATGGTTTTTATTTTGCCTCCAGACCAAGCCATTCTGGTGCCATTTAGTCACATATAGTCACAAAGGGACATCATAATTCTTTTTTGAATAGGTTTAATCAGTAAGCCTTTAAAGGGACAAAACATCCAGCTGGGCAGCAGAAGTGGGGGTTGTGGGGTGCCTGCTTCAGATACTGCCACGCCAGCCACTTTCCTTAGCTAGCTGGGACACCTTCTTTCTCACTCATCCTCATGGAAGGACAGAGACCCTTTATTCTCCCCAGAGATCCTTTATTCCCCCCAGAGATATTGGGAAAATACCAGAAATCTATGTCTTAGCAAACATGGAATCATCATTTGACCTCTCATTGTGTGCCTTGGGGCTTGGGATGGTACTTGGGGACTCAGGGCTTAAGCTTTTTCTGATCACTGGGGGCCAATAGCAGTATTGGCCCCCAGGAGGTAGGATCAGCCCTCGATGCTGGATGCTGCAATTGCTGGCCGTTTGCAGAGTGCTGGGCTCTGTGAGTGTATCTGGAAAGTCGTTGCAGTGGATCCCCAACCTTGGTAAAACATTTACCCCTTGCCTCAAACTCAGGGAAAGTGGTGGTGTGGAACTATCTGGATGGATCAGTCTGTGTTTTGGGAGCCTTAAGGACACAATGAACCCAGGACAATTCCTGCCAGAGAATCTCAACATCAGAAAGGACAGGCAGGCCTCCTTACTCCAGCAAGGAAGATAACTACACTGGAATGCAGCTGCATGCCAAGATCAAGAAGGCAAAGAGTTTGTTTCAAAAGGACAAGAAGTGGCCACTGACGTGAGGGAACCAACACAGAGACACATTAGGATCTGAGCAAGAGGCTTCCTGGCTGGCTATGTGATTTACACCTGTGAACCCATGACTTGGGAGATGGAAACAGGAAGATAGGAAGTTTGAAGCCAGCCTGAGCTCTAAGATCTCATCTTAACAAACAAATAAGCATGACAGGTGCAATACACACACACACACACACACACACACACACACACACACACACACACACAAAAGCAAAAACTCTGGCAGGAAAAAAAGCAGCAGAAAGAAGCTAAGGGCATTGCTGTTTTAAGAGTGAAAAAAAAAAAGTCATAAGGGGACTTGCCTTACGTAGAATCAAGGGGCAAGGAAAAAGCAGCCCTGGGCACATTCATTTTTACTTTGTTGGTAGTATCTTATGTATCCCAGGCTGGACTCACTGCATAGGTGAGGATGGCTTTGAACTTCTAATCTTCCAGTTTCTACCTCTCAAGTCCTGGGAATAGGCATTCACCTCCACAGGTAGTGTATGTGGTTCTGGGAATAGAACACAGGGCTTTGTGAGCACTAACAAGCCCTGTACCCACTGAGGTACATCTGTAGCCACCATGGAGTAGATTTCTAGGATGAAGAGGGTAGCTCAGCAGTCTAGCACACTGGCTGTTCTTACAGAAGACTCCGATTCAATTCCCATTATCACATGGAGGCTCGCAACCATCTGTCCCTCTGGTCCCAGGGGATCCTATGGGATCTGATGCCCATGGTGCCTTGGAAGCACCAGGCACACATGTAGTATATCAATGTATGTGCAGGCAAAAGATTTACACATGTAAATAAATAACTTTTAAAAAGGACAAAGGGGACACAGATACAGTACTTAGTAATTATGTTTCATGAGTCATATTTATAGACCTTCATATATATGATCATGTTTAATTTTTTTCTCTCTCTATGTAGCCCTGGCTGGCTTGGAACTCTCTATGTAGGTCTGTATGTAGTTCTGTCTCAAACTCAGAGAGATCCACCTGCCTCTGCCTCCTGAGTACTGGGATTAAAGATGTGTGACACTACTCCCACTTTACATTTTTATTTAATAAAACATACTTTATTCTTGTTTCCATTTAAAAAATGTTATTTTTTCAGAACAAAATTAAATCTCCAGTCTACATTTGTGTGGTAGAAGTCAGGCCTCTTTAGCAAATTAGTAGGCAGTTCAGCTTAGCATCTGGCAGCACATAAGGAGGAGCTTGGCGTCCCTTTAACTTGCCAAAATGGACAAAGCCCAGTTAAGGCCATCGTTCTGTGAGAAACACCAAATGCCTTGTTGAAGGGGCGTGGCTAAGAAACCACACAAGCCGCAGATGATGTCAGTTGCCACCAGAAGCCATGGGACCTCTGGACATAAGGAGAAATCTTGTAGGCCCTCCAGACTGCCAAGGATCTCTCGATGATGTAACATATAAACCAAAGAACTCCACTCTCTTCTTCTACTCTGTCTTCCTCTTGGCCTCAGAGACTGAGAAATCAACACGTGCTGGAGACGTGTACAGCAAGTTATACCATTCCTCAGCATTTAGACTGCAGTAGCCTGAGGCACATCCCGTGAATTGGCCTAAGAAGGCTGGCAGAAAGGGCATGGCATAGAACCTGGTGGGAGAGAGTTCTTTAACAACTGGACATTAAAGTCATCCGTCGAGGGGCTCAAGAGTGCCGGAAGAGTGATTGAGGTGAGCAGAGTTTGGAGGCCTCAGAATGTGAAGCCTACATGGGCTGAGGAGACTATAGAAATGAGTCTCAGCTGATGGAGGAAGCCGACCTTCAAACAGCAGTTAAAACAGACTGACTTTATAAACCAGTCACAATCTAGCACTGGAAGTAAACTGGCCATACAAACTGGCAAAGTTAGGTCCAACGGATGCTAAGTTTGAAAGGGACTTCCTGCTGGGACTGCAATAAAATCAGGTTATCCTGCATGGACCTACACTCAGAATATTAATATTCTTTTAAGAAAGTTAAAATAGTATTAGTTAAGTGTTTTTAGATAGGTATTGGATTTTAGGTATTAGGTTTTAGGATATAGGTGTTTTATAGGTGTTTGTTAAGTATTAATAAATATAAGTGCTTTAAATAAAAATATTCTGTTACACATCTATGTTTTCTTTGATCTCAGATTGCATCTTGGTTGGAGGAGACATTGTTCATTGCTTCTTATTTCATTTACTTCTTACAAGTGTTCCTTGTCTGAGGATCTGGAAGCAAGGAAGGGGTTCCAGGGCACATGAAGATATAGGGCATAATCAAGATTCACTGGGAAAGTTAGGCCTGGGATAGGCTGAGGGTTCAGGTGGTCAAGAGGGTGGCCAGTAAGGTGGGGAGCGATAAGGGCTTCAGCCACCCTCCCTTAAATCTCCATCACCACTTCCATTTAAAGTATTTTTGTTTTTAATTTTTCATGTATTTGCTGTGGTGCTTTGTGCCATACTGGGTGAGCTCCCTGCTGTGGAGCTACATCCCCACTAAACACAGCTTACCCCAGTTACCATCGTCACTATTGTAGCTTTTATTTTGTTGAGACAGCATCTCCCCATGAAACCCAGGTCAGCCTTGAACTTACTGTGTAGCCCAGGTTGGCCTTGAATTCAGGATCCTCCTGCCTCAGACTTCTAGGGGCTAGCATGACAGGACCGAATCAGCACGTCTGCCTCTACTATCCCCTCACTTGTAACTATGATCAAATATATAGCACGAAGCAATTTAAGGGAGAAATGGTTTATTTTGGTTCACAAGTTGAAGAATTGAATCTGGTGATGTCTGCCTTGCTTTGCTGGTAGGGAAGGTCCATAGAGTCCTGGAGGACATCACATGACAAGAGGGATGCTTGCAAGGCTGAAAGCTTAACTTCCACAGCAGGTGGAGCCTCACAAGAATGTATTAACCCTTAATCTGAATGAGCCCTCATGGTCTAATTGCTTCTTAAAAGCCCCACTTTTTCCCATCTCTTTTTCTTCTGTGGGGGCCCCACCCTTTTAATACCAATGTGAATTAAATTAAAACAAGGGAAGACACGACAACAGACAGCTCCATGGTGGCAGGAGAGGGCAGCTGGCAGTACGCACATCCTCACATCTCAGTGGCAGCAAGATCCCAGCACTCAGGAGACAGGAGTAGATGGATCTCTGTGAATTCCAGGCCAGACAGGGCCACAAAGTGAGACTCTGTCTCACCAAAAAATAATGAGAGGGAGAAAGAGACAGGTAGATGAGGGGGTGGAGGAGGGGCAAGAAGTCAGATCTCCAGGAAATAGAACCTCAAGGCCTGTCCCCGGGATCCCATGTCCTCCAAGAGGACCCATCTCTTAAATGTTCACGTGTCTCCTGGCTCCGTGAATGGAGGCTTCCTTCTAGTTTTCTTTTGGAAACGGAATTACTGCCAGGAGGCTCTTGTTCCCGCTGGAGTTTGCTACCTTGTAGGTTTTGTAGGTTCCTTTTTCTCTCTTCCACCCTTATTAGCCCCCTAACACTAGGTAAGAGAGACAAGTGGGTTGAAGGGAAAGGAGGTGTCCTTATCATTAGACTACTTCCTGCTGATTAGGGGCTTGGAGTTCCTTGGGGCAAGTTTGATCTTCACACTCAGGATATTCAATTTCTTCTTATCTCTTTGCACACAACCACTTGACAAACAGCAACAACAGTAACCAACGACCAGCAACAGCAGCAGCAGGAGGAGCAGCAGCCACTGCAACCACTCTCAGAGCTCTGGCATTTATATACCCTATCAGGAGTCCCCAGAATCCCAAATGTCATACACTTGCAGAAACTATCTACAGCTGGCAAAATCACGTTCCTGATAGAGCACAAGGAAAATCATAGTCAGCTGCTGTGGACAGTCTGAAGCAGCCCCATGTCCCACACCTGGGATTAAAACAAAAGCATATTCCCATGACATTTTTGTATTTATTTGTTTATTTACATTCCAATCACCATCCCCCCCATTTCTGTATTTTTTTTTTTCGAGACAGGGTTTCTCTGTTTAACAGCTCTGGCTGTCCTGGACTCGCTTTGTAGACCAGGCTGGCCTCGAACTCGCAAAGATCCGCCTGCCTCTGCCTCCCAAGTGCTGGGATTAAAGGCGTGCGCCACCACCGCCCGGCTCCATTTCTGTATTTTTAAAGAAACAAAAAAAAAAAAAAATCCTACTACACCAATCAGTTCAATAGCCACCATCAAGGAGATCTGTAGTAGTAATTATTAATAATTAATAATTGACATGTATAGTTATTAGGCCAGCAGAGTTAATCCTAGCCCACAATTTATTTTTTAATTTTTTAAAAAGAGATTGGCTATTTTATTTTATTTTAAACATTTATTTATTTATTATGTATACAGTATTTGCTCTACATATATGCCCGGGCAGATCTCAATGTAGATGGCTGTGAGCCACCATGTGGTTGCTGGGAATTGAGCTCAGGACCTTGTGAAGAACAGCCAGTGCTCTTAACCTCTGAGCCACCTAAAGATTTATTTTAAGCCAGGTTTGGTGGTGCACACCTTTAATCCCAGCACTCCGGAGGCAGAGGCAGGTGTATCTCTGTGAGTTCAAGGCCAGCCTGGTCTACAAAGTGAATCCAGGACAGCCAGAGCTCTGTTAAACAGAGAAACCCTGTCTCAAAAAACCAAAGGGAAAAAAAGATTTATTTACTTAATGTATGAGCGCTCCATCTGCATGTACACCTATGTCGCGTCGACCTCGACCAGCAAGAACGACGCAACTCGCAAAAGCTCTACTCAAGCAGTTTATTCAGGTCCCTTGAAAACAGTCTTCCGAATCCTTGCTTGTGTCTCTCTGCTTTTCCTCCCCCAAGCCCTTATATGCCTACTCAAACCCAATCAGATCATGCTACCTAGCGATCCAAGATAGGCTCACAAAAGGAGGAAGCACACCGGGCTAGGCAGCCGCTACCAACTAAGGCTTGTTTACAGCTAAGCTTGAGCTTTCTGGCATCAAGCCAGGTGCCATCTTAGGGTTGTGGCTCACCACACACCTACATGCCAGGAGAGGGCATCAGATCCCAGTATAGAGGGTCGTGAGCCACCATGTGCTTGCTGGGAACTGAACTCAGAACCTCTGGAAGAGCAGACAGTGCTCTTAACCACTGAGCCATCTCTCCAGCCCACTAAAACACAATTTATAGATAAGCACACAGAAGCCAGTTAGATTTTTAATATACCTTAGGCACTGGGACTGGGCAATCTAAACCCCCTATGCTAGCCTTTTACTTCCCCACATAAAACCCCATAGTATTTGCATATATACTCAATGTTGGTTGGTCTCCTGAACAGGTTGGTTCTGGCCTTGTGCGTTCTCTTCCATCTTAACCCATCATGCCTCCCTCCTTCCTCTTTCTCCAACTCCCATTCTGCTTTTCTGTCTTCTCCAGCCCCCGAACCTTCTCTTCTCCCCAATCCATGTTGCAGGCATTTTATTAACCAATCAAGTTTAAAATAGGTAGAGCAAGGTTTACACAACAAAGGCAGATACACACATGAGATTGTGTTCATCTGAGCAGCAACCAGATCTGGGGGGGGGTGTAGTAATTAGCAATAGAATACATAACACCAGACCAATCCCCAACAGAGACCACCTTGTAAAACAGTGTCACAAGCTGGGAACCAAGTGTTAAATGCTAGGGTCTATGAGGGGACATCTCTCATTCAATCCACAACACTTTCCCAGGGGGTTCTGAATGGAGCTTCCCAACAAGATTCTATATTCCTGACCAGGCTTGACTAGACTGTATGATTGACCCTGTCCCCTTGAGCCTCTCATGAAGGGTCAAGAGAGGGAGTCTCCTTAGTTGAGGGTAGCTCTTGAACTGACCGGGTGCACATCATGAGCAGACTCAATGAACCAGAGCCTCTTGGCAGGAGCTCCATTTCTAGAGAGAAAAAGGAAGCAAACCTCCATCTGTAGAGCCAGGAGACAAGTGATCAGAGCCAGGTTCAGTGCTGGAAAGACATTGCCTGGGGCTGGACCGTTCCCAAGAACCTGACAGGGCTTTCTCAGCTGGCTTTCTCCCATAGATTCCCGCTAGTGCTTGCAGTGACATTCACCCTCCCTAAACTTCACAGTTGAGAGTTCTGTTTGTGCAGTAACACATCCCTGATCAAGACAGTCTAAAACAATGGGGGTCATGAAAAATTTTATAGCTCCTTTAGATGTACCAGATTCTTCTTTTTAAAAATATAGTTTATTTATTTATAAATAATAAATATTAATTACATTTAAAAGTGTGTGTGTGTGTTACAAGCCATGGTGTGCATGTGGAGATCAGAGGAACTTTCAAGAGTTAGTTCTCTCCACTCATCATGTGAGTTGCAGAGATCAAACTTACGTCATGAGGGATTGTTGTATTAGTGGGTGATAGGCTATTTTGAGAGCACATCTGCTAAATGAATTTGGCTTTGACCCTTGTATGCATCCTTTACGCTATGTAATACCCTGTCTCACTTTGGAAATCTACAAATAGTCTCCACCAGTAAGAGAAACCTTGGTAGAGGTTTCCCTTCAGCCTCAAGAAGAACCTTCAAGCCTGGGAAACTGGGCACAGAACCTTTATACTTTATAAGCTACTCACTCTCAGGTATTCAGTTATGGCAACAGAAAACAGACCTAAGTATCTAAAGACTTTGCATTGGTGGAGAAAAATAGGAAAGCCAGCTTAAAAGCAACATCCAGAGCCGGGCGTGGTGGTGCACACCTTTAATCCCAGCACTTGGGAGGCAGAGGCAGGCAGATCACTGTGAGTTCGAGGCCAGCCTGGTCTACAAAGCAAGTCTAGGACAGTCAGAGCTGTTACACAGAGAAACCCTGTCTCAAAAAACCAAGGGGGAAAAAAAAGCAACATCCAGTACAGGTTGTCATTTACAGCAAGAGTAGAGTGAAGTCCTGTGGGTTTCCCCCCAGGTCATCCTCATCTATGTGGTAGTTAGGAGAGTTATCGGCTGGGGGCTCCTGCTGTATGTTGAACTGATTCTGAAAGTGAGATCTTGCCTTTTGCCTCTTGCGGCTTTCTGGCAGCAGCCATCTCTGGGGTGTCCAGTGGGTGTTGCTTTGACTCCAAAACATCTCTTTTTTAAATTTCCAATGGAGGGTTTCCAGAAGGTGCTAAGAAGTCTGAGGCAGCAGTTGACGAGCTGCCATAAGGCCACGCGTGTCCGCATCTAATTTGATTTGACTTGTTTTCCTGGGAGCAGGGGCAGAGGCCATAGCTCACTCCGCTGCCTGGTGTGCTGGCTGTCTCTACCCACAGGGTTCACTCTCAGCCACAGGGAGCCAGGAAGGGAGCATATCCAAGAACTCATGCAGGGTTTGTGCACTATGGGAGCTCAGCTTTGTTTATATGTAACCCCCCCCCGCCCCCGAAAATCCCTCCCTTGAAACTGCCATCATCAGGCATTTATTAGGTTTGAGTTGACTGGGGCCAGTTCTCCTGGCTGGCTAAAATTGGCCTGAAAAATAGAGTAATTTGTGGTTGTCAGAGACTAAATTAAATGATTCGAATACTACTGTGGCTGATTAAAGGACTTTATTCAATTTCCTCTTGACCACATGTTCTTCTGTGAGGGCAGGAGAGACACTGTTTCTGGAAGAAATACAGTATTAAGAGACTGCTTATCTGATCTATGGGTAGTACTCATTAGATAAGGTTCTCCCTTTGTTCCTCAATGAAAGATAAAACTAAGAAGGAGGAGGAAATGATTATTGTTTGTTTAACTGTGTGTAGATCTTCCATCAAGCTTTTGTGTAGAAGCCAATTCAGGGCACCCTTTGGTATCTAAGGGAAATTTAAGGGCCCAAAAAGGTATCTAGGCAACAGTAACAAAGGTCAGCAAATAAAAGGCAAGAATGAGTTAATGAGAGGGAAAAGACTCTGGGGCTGTGTTGGATGGTCTGAGAGAGATGCCCGCATCACCCACAGCAACTGCAGAGGGACAGCCTGATGCCAGCCATGTTATCGCTCTCCCTTTTTGGGGACCAGGGACCAAGGCAGCCAATCCAGAGACAGATGATATGTCTTGGTAAACAAGGGGAGCTGGCTTTGAACAGTGAGCACCTTCAGAGAACAGTCAGCTAAGCAGCTGCTGCAGGAAGGACAGAGGTCACGAGACATTTAGTTTAACAGTGTGCTGAGTGGTAAGAAGCAGAAACTTCCAGGCATGAAAGGGTTACTTCAAGTAGAGGAGGACAAAGGGTTGTTGGCTGGAAGAGAATAAACACACACACACACACACACACACACACACACACACACACACACGGTGGGGGGAGAGGGAGATCTTGGGGTTCTAGGATTAAGGACTCTAGCCCATTGGCCCCAGATAGCCCTCTCCCTGGCCAGCTTCCTGTTCCAGGTTCTCCATAGCTTAGGCTCATCCAGCAAACAACCACACTCCTGTTTAAGGTGGCCTAATCAGGAAATGGAGGAGGCCAGCGGAACACAGAATCATAGACACCTGTGAGCTCTAAACGAGGGAGAGTCCCACGATCAGCCATGTTATCGCTGAGCGATAACATGTTTTCAGAGAGTGACTTATCTAGTGTCAAAGAAACCTGATGAGACCAAAACAGTTGGAGAAGGGAATGAATGAGCTTTTGAGGGTAGCCCATACTGGGGAAGAATCAGGCTCGCCTCCCCAGAGCCAGACCCGCTTGACCTTTCTCTCACCAAAGACAGACAGACTACTTAGGTCAGCAGTTCTCAACCTGTGGGTTGCGACCCCCTTGGGGGTCCAACAATCCCTTCACAGCGGTTGCCTAAGATCATCAGAAAACACAGATATTTACATTACGATTCATAACAGCAACAAAATTAGTTATGAAGTAGCAACAAAAATATAATTTTATGGTTGAGGGGTTACTACAACATGAGGAATGGTGTTTGAAAGTGTCATTAGGAATGTTGAAAACCCCTGCTTTAGACTGGGGGCTAGGCTGTCTTTCTTAGGGCCAACACACTGGAAGCTCTCTTCAAATTCCGGGCTCCTTCAAGAGCTATGAAGATAGAAAGCCTTTGGATGGTCGTGGGAGGAGAACACCTGCAAGGGCACCCAGAATCTTGTGTAGCCCAAAGCTATGTGAAGGATAAACTCATCTTTCTGGATTCCCTCAGTTTATTGAATGAATGGTTTTAATTTACACTTTGTTTTTTCATATGTTGAGAGTTGCCACAAATGAAGCTACAGATTCTAGTCCTCAGAACCATATACCGGCTCTGACACTTAACATGTGGTCATTTAGTCTGTGGGTGTCTCCCTTTATTACCTGCTCAGAAGGAAGGAACCCCTCACTAAGAGTGTTGTGAGATTAAAAGGAGTTGATGCTTGTGAGGGCTTGCGACAGATCCTGCCTATGAAAACATCCACTTGAAGTTTTATTGGGCATTTGTATTTCATGTCAAACGTTTCTGCTCTGTCCTTACCCATTTTTATGGAAGTCATTTTTTCTAGTTGCCCAGCAGGAATTAACACTAGGGCCCTCCCAGGTCAAGGTGGCTCTCTTGTTGTGGTCCTCACAGCCTCCAGGGGGCGCCCAGGGCCTGTGCTGTCTGCGTCGTGGCAGCCTGTAGGTGCTGGACAGAGAATTCTGGATCCACCTAGTTCACCTGGACTGACTGGGTCCTACATCCTTTTTCTGCACCTTTACCTACCTAAGCATAATGAATGAAAAAGGGACCAGGGCTGCTGGATGCTTGTCTGAGGTGCACAATCTGTTAGATAGCTCTCTGCTTTGTACCACCTTTGTTTGAGACCATGGGCTTCCAAAATGATGCTGGATCATTTGACAGGAGAAATTTTTTTTTTTTTTTTTGGTTTTTCGAGACAGGGTTTCTCTGAATATCTCTGGCTGTCCTGGACTCGCTTTGTAGACCAGGCTGGCCTCGAACTCACAAAGATCCGCCTGCCTCTGCCTCCCAAGTGCTGGGATTAAAGGCGTGCGCCACCACCGCCCGGCGAGAAATTTTTTCTATCTTGACTTATATACAACAGACTTTGCTTGCCTGAAGCAAGAAATGCATCCCAAGGGACACCTCCTTCCAGGGGTCCTCTGTGGGGACATGGGGAAGGATGGGTTAAATAAAGTCCTGATTTTGTGTATTAACCAATGTCCTGTGTCTCACTGTGACCCTAAAACTGGGGTCTGATGTTTGGGGATAGATAAAGCTGGTTCCAGAACTCCCAGTGGGCCAGCTAGTTGGTGGTGGTGGTGGCATAGGCCTTAGATGGTAACACTGTGTCCAGGACAGCCAAGGCTGTACAGTGAAACCCTGTCTCTAAAACCCAAAAACCAAAACCAAACCGAAACAAAACCCCTGAGCTGTAGACCAGAGATTTGGTGTGGTAGCGGTGTCACTCTGGTGGCCATGACCATACCAGGTCAAGTCTGGAACGGAGAGGATCGTGACCAGGGTGACTCGCAGCAATGGTTACTCAAGATAAAAGCAGGTCTTTGGTGGAAGAAGAGATAAGAAAAGGCCCAGAGTTAAGGAGTACCAAGGGAGAACAGTATGCAAGAACCCCAAAAGTTGTTCACATGATGTTCTAAAGGACAGAACAATGGCCTCCAGAGATAATAGGAAAAGGGGATGGAGAATGAGGTGCCACCTCCAGGAAACTGGGTGGCACCTGTAGTCAAGCAGGACACAGCCTTCAGAGCAGGAGATGGCAGGAGGATTGAGGAAGTGTCTTGACAGAGGGCTTCTGTTTCCTAGGACTGGAGGAGTGGGGCAGTACGAGATGTCAACACAGGACAGGATGACAAGGGCCGGAGGCTGGACAGTCCCTCTGAGCACCACATGGACTACCAGGTAGAGGTAGGGCAGCATGGCTCTCCATGGCACCTAGTTACCTAGTCAGTTCAGAAGGATCCATCTCCTACTAGGAATCCCCTGCACCATGACAGGTGCTTCGAGCTAGTAAGTACCTGACTGCATGCCAAGGAGCTCCCATGTGAGAACACTTCCGGAAGCATTGTGAGCTATAAAGATCTACTGCTTGGCTCGTGGATCCCATTAGAGGGAAAATTTTATCACAATGGAGGCACAAGTAGGCTGTTTGCTGGTAATTGCTTTCCTAACCTTCAAAGAAAAATGCATTGCAAACCCACCACAATTAACTGAAGTGGTCACATTCCCCCCTTTTTTTTTATTTAAAGGTACTTAGAAATATTAGCAACTGACTTGGTTTCCAGGTTGTGGTGGTGTTGGTTTTTTTTTTCTTCAACTGAAACTTTTTTTAATTTTGAATCTCATGACGTATTGTAAGTGCACAAGGAGGGAGGAATGGAAAGATGTTTGCATTTTCAGCTCAGCAACCAACTGTTACTCAAATAATAGCCTCAATGCGTAACCTGGGAGCTTAATATCCTCAAATATTTATAATTATGCAGAAATAGCCCTAAGAGCTGTTCAGATTACTCACAATTGGATAATTATCTGTGTCCAATGTTCACAACCTCAAAGCTGATTCTCAGAGTTCAAGTGCCCCTCCATCACTTAGGGTGTGGGTACGTAGGATCTGTGGGCAGATCCTAATGGGCAAAAGAGATAGGGTGGAAAGCCCTGTTTGGCACATTACAGCTCCTTCTCCTGCTGAATGTAAGTTCTCTTCTGTTTTCCCAGGGTGTGAAAAGTCCAGAAAAGTGACCAGCTCCTCCTGGTCATAAGACAGGAAGAGCCAGTGTGGGGTACAAACACACATGTGAAGAACACTCATTCTTTTTTTTGGTTTTTCGAGACAGGGTTTCTCTGTGTAGCCCTGGCTGTCCTGGACTCAATTTGTAGACCAGGCTGGCCTCGAACTCACAAAGATCCGCCTGCCTCTGCCTCCCAAGTGCTGGGATTAAAGGCGTGCGCCACCACTGCCCGGCTGGAACACTCATTCTTAAGAAACCCTTTAGTTAGCCCATGAATGAAGTCTAACAATCAAGCGTCCATTCAGGGCTGGGGAGGTGGATTCAGTAAAAAGTGCCTGCTATACAGGCATGAGCAACTGAGTTCAGTCCTCTAGAACCCACATAAAAACCATGCCCTCCCTGGGGACATGAAGACAGGAGGACACCTGGGGCCTGCTGGTTTGCTAGTCTAGCTGAATGGATGAGCTACAGATTCAGCGAGAGACCTGTCTCACAAAGTAAGGTAGAAACAAAAAGGGTAGGTGGAGAACAAATTGAACACACACACACACACACACACACACACACACACACACACACACACA
>CAJQZJ010000896.1:2417925-2447818 GCA_907164525.1 Lophiomys imhausi | reverse complement strand
ACACACACACACACACACACACACACACACACACACACACACACACACACACACACACACTCCCACCAGGGGTGTCCTATGAAGTCTCAGATGTTCCCCCAAAGGAGTCAGTGGTCAGAGAGCCATGTGAGGTGCTGTACCCTCTGCCTCTAAGAGCCCTTGGGAGGCACAAAGCACACCTTCCCTTTCCCTCCCCGGTCTCTCCTGCTGCTCCTCTGCTTCATGCATATTTCCAGAAGAAAAATCAAGAAAATGATTTTGCCTGCATAATTACCCGCCTCCTCTCCCACCCACCCACACACATCTTTAGGAGCGGCAGCTTCTCCGATTTCCTTAAGTGGACTCTGCTATGCACTTAGCAGGCAGGTGAGCCTCCAGCCATGAGAACTCTGGTCACTCTTCCTCTCTCCAGAACTGCTTCCTCTCTGTCCACTTAGAGAATATTCACTCGAGGCCACCTGCCCATTGTAGCCACCTGCCCATTGCAGCCAGGCTGGAGGTACAAGGCTGTTTCCCTGGATAGGGCACAGCCATCTATCTACCTCCTCCTCCTTCCTGTGGACTCAGGTTGTCCCGGTACTGAAGCCACAAGAAAGTTCCTTTTTCGTGAGGTCATTCAGCATTTTCTCCACTAGAACTCATAGAAAAAGAGCCAAAATGAGCACAAACAATAGAATGGCTTGACTCATATAATGGAAGAGTCCAGAGGGAGTTGAGGGTCCCTGCCAAGGTTCAGGCAGGACAAGCCTCACTGCTCTGGAATTCTCCCTGGCAGCCTGCCTCTGGTTATGAGCTTCCTGTTGAGCCTGGCCATGTTCAACACAGCAAGGGCTCAAAGTGTTCTGGACCCAGCCTCAGAAGAGGCACCTGGTCTTGCTCTAGATGGTTTTAGGGATGATTCAGGGAACTTCTTCCTAACGGGTCCATCAAAAGCCTCTTGGTCTTATCTATTCCTTACCTGATCATTGTGAATAGGTGACTGGAACCTACTGATGGACATAAGTCAGTCAAGGCCTTTTCTGGAAGCTGAGGGAAAATGGGAAGTCTTTGTACTTACACGAGGGAAGGGTGGACACCCCCATGCAATGTAGAAGATGATAAAGCAAGAAGCAGAAGTTGATGCCCAATGACCCACAACGGTGACTGTCCATTCCTGTAGGAACTGGGATCCCTTCTCTTTACATTCCAAGAAGCAAAGCTCCACCTCTTTCTTTGGGCTCACGTGCCTTGTGCACTTGCCCTCAGCACCCTGACCACCTTTGTGTTCCCCAGGATGAATAAAAAGAAAGAATTAGAGGTAGAGATACGAGAGAGTCAAGTTGTCCGCAGGCGGTTGTGGGACTCCAGAGAACCAACAGACAGTGCTGGGATCAATGGAGCCAGTTGGACAAAGGGGACTAGGAACTGGAGGGACACACACCCTTCCACAAACCTCCCTTCTGAGATCAGTAGAGAAGATCAAAGGAAGGGCTTTTATCAATAGAACTGTGGATGTTTGTCACGTCGTGACTTTCAGAACAATTCAATGAAATTCTGGGAGTGTTAGTGGGACAGAATGGGTACTGCAGAGCCCACAATCAGACCAAACACAGCAAGTAGACTATACCACAACAAATCCAGAATGAGAACAGTGGAACCCCATCGTCAGAAGTGAGAGCATGAGCAGGATGATGGCTCAGCGGGTAAAGATAAAGACTCTTGCTGCCACGTCTGATGATGTGAGTCTGATTCCCAGGACCCACATGGTGGGAGGAGAGAACTGACTCCTGCCAAGTTGCCCTCTGATTTCCACATGCATGCCATGGCACATGTGTGTGAACACATGCAAATACACACAAACAAGAATAAAATTAATAATCGTAATGATAATGGAAGACAATGAGAGAAACCTCTTGCTGCCCCTTTCAGCACCTCCACCAACCTCTCTGCAGCCAGAATGAGCCCCCAGGTGTTTTTCAGAGCTGTGAGGTATGCCAGTTTTCTTCTACAAATGATCTGTGACAAACCCATCCAAACTCACATGTTTCCCTCTTAGAAGAGAAGAATTAGAGGAAAGAGTCCCTCCCACGTTTTACTTGTGAAGAAGTTGGCAGCTTGGACACAATGTTCTTTTTCCTTGAGGACTCCTTTTAGTAAGAGGAATACATTTTCCCCTCTTTACTAGAAAAAAAAAGTCTGCTGTTCTAAATTTTTGAAAGCTGATATACAATCCTGTTTAGCCAGTATGCTTAGCTTCAAGGGCAGAGTCTCCCACCACATCTGGCCAGGTTTAACATACTGTCCAAGCTACCTGTCCAGCAGTGCCTAAGACAATGCTGGGGACCCACCTGTGTGGCACACACATTTGCCAGATTCTTTGGCATTCTTTTACAAATTATTTGCCTCTGTCTTGGTAACCCAAGGTGCCTACGGAACTGAGCACTCTAACAGTGGGCACTCAAGCTACCCTTGAGCCCCCTTCCAGAGGAATTCTCTCATTTTAGAGCCAAGAGATGAGTTCATTGACAGACAAATCTCAGGGTTTCTGAAAGTCATTGCCCCAGGCTAAGTATGATGGTACAGGTCTGTTATTTCAACACAAAGGAGGCTGAGGCAAGAGGATCACAAGTTAAAGGCTAGTCTGGGATCCATAGGAAGTGGGGGAGAGAGATTGAATATGACCATGTGGGGTCTACATTGTGGGGGCTCCCACTTACTTTCCCAGCCAATAGGAGCCTCCTGGGCATGGCTCTATTTTGTTCTCACCTGCTTTTTTACTTATATAGAGTACTTCTGTCCCTATGCTGGAACCAGCCAATATCTTTTTTTTTTTTTTTTTTTTTTTCAAGACAGGGTTTCTCTGTATAACAGCTCTGGCTGTCCTAGACTCACTTTGTAGATCAGGCTGGCCTCGAACTCACAGAGATCCACCTACCTCTGCCTCCCAAGTGCTGGGATTAAAGGCGTGCGCCACCAACGCCCGGCTACCAGCCAATATCTTAACATAGGTTAAAACTGTCCTGGGTCTGACTTTGAACGCTAAATCAGGAAGAGATGTTCACTCTTTCTCTACATCTCACGGTATGGAGACCTCTCAAACATCCCCAGTGAGAAAAGCCATCTCGTACTCCCTCAGGCTAGCCTCATTCTGGCACCTCTCTTAATCAATTCCAAGACACTTAGAACCTAAGAGAACCATTCAGGGGCGCCTGCCCTGCAGTCCTAAGTATCTGAGATAACATCTGGGTTCATAAGTAATCCAAGAGGGGCCCAAGTTCAAAAGTCTGGGATGCTCTACTGTGGTATCCCCTGCTCTATCCTTTCTGTCAATGGAGCTAGGGACTGGCAATTAGATGGACAGTTTGCATAAGGCCAGTGGATTTCTGGGGGTTAGAGGACAGAGATGTGCCACCTGCAGCATCACCACATGCCATGCTGACTACAGCCTGTCAGTAAAGGCACATGGTTGATGGTACCCATGGCCTCAAGGGCTTTAAGACCCCAGACCATATTTTCTACTGATACCTCGATACACTGAAAATATGAATATTGGAGGAGGAGTAAAACTTAGATACCACCCGCAGCCCTTCCAGTGAAAGGCTTTTTTTTGGGGGGGGGCAAGGACTCCCCTTTCTCTATGACATGTTCATGACCATGGCTCCTATAACCATATGCAGACAAGGATATCAACTGTCTTAGCTCTCACCCCACACTCTATGTTAAGATTTCCTGAGCTACCTGGTAGTGTGGGTATGGGTGAGAAGGCCTGAGGGCATGGGAGTAGGACAGCTGGCCCTGCAGCATTGGGTGAGCTAGTGAGGGCAGTGCTGGGGAGCTCACCCTGGTGACGGGGGTGTGGGGGAGCTGGCGGGCTGACCAACTCAGATACCACCGAGGCCCAGATCCAGGGCTTTGAGTTGGCCCACCCCAACATCTACCTCATCTATGAATTGTTGGGACCAAGCTTGTGCAGATCCAAAGCTGCAGGGTCTCTACAACACAGGGCAACAACACGATATCCAAGAGCAGTCCTGGTAAGGATCCAGTATTGATAGTGGAGCAGAAGCCAGAGGCCCCAAACCAGACCAAATACTCATTGCAATGAACATTTGCAAGTAAAGGTATGTGGACAAAAGGGTATACTGGGGGACTCACTGTGACACACTACAGCTTCCATGATGAGATTTTTTTTTATGTTTTGTTTTGTATTTTTATTTTTGTTTTTTATTTTCTTTTATGGGGGAGGTGGAAAGGGTGGAGGGCAGATAGGAAGGTACAGGGTACAGGGAGATGAGTGGGATTGGGGTGCATGATGTGAAACTCACAATCAATAAAAAAATTTTTTTCCTGCGCTTAGAAGGTCCCCACTATAGGTAAAGTATCACTAGCAAGATGAAATTTCCAGTTGTTCCTGGGCAAGCTGGATAGACCACACTTGGGGTTCGTTATTCATTGTGTCTAGCAGGAGAATGTACATGTGGTGCCATCTACCTTCAAGACATTGTAAGGGGCTCTGAGAAATCAGGCCATAGTGGAAAGGATTTTCTGTAACCCCTAAGTTTATGTCCTTTGTATGATGAATGAATGAATGAATGAATGGAGGTTTGGAGAGGTCAAAGCATTTCCCAGGCAGCTGTTAAGGCTCATGAGGATTGGATATGGTGGCATAAGCCTGTAATTACTGGGCTTGGGATACTGAGGCAGGAGGATTGCAAATGGAAAATGAGTCTGAGCTCCAGCCCTGGACTGGCAAGATGGTTCAGTGGGTAAAGGCTCTCACCACCAAGCCTGATGGTCTAAGTCATACTCCCAGGACTCATATGCTGGAAGCAGAGATCTGACTATCCAAGTTGTCCTCTGACTTCTATATTCGAGAACACATACACACACTAAACAACTAAATAGATAAGTAAACAAACAGAGGGAGAAACTCAAAGGCTAAGGCCAGGTGTGGTGATACACTTCTATAACCCCAGCTCTTGGAATTGGAAGGTGGAGTCAGGATGCACACACACGCAGGTATGCACAAAGAAAGATGCATGAATTGACCATCTGAGCATCATTCTGATCAGCTGACACTTATGGAACTTGCATGAGCCACGGGCACTAGGGTAAATGCTTTCAGGTTCTTGTGGCCAACCATCCTTGTTTGCCCAAGACTGAGATCCTTCCTTGGACATAAGATTTTTGATGCAAAAACTGGGAGAATCTGCCAAGCAGGGCCCAGTTGTTTGCCTTATTGAACTTCTTGAAGCCTTATAAAAGAGACATTTTCCACATTCATTTTTTTTTTTTTTTTTTTGGTTTTTCGAGACAGGGTTTCTCTGAATATCTCTGGCTGTCCTGGACTCGCTTTGTAGACCAGGCTGGCCTCGAACTCACAAAGATCCGCCTGCCTCTGCCTCCCAAGTGCTGGGATTAAAGGCGTGCGCCACCACCGCCCGGTCATTTTCCACATTCATTTTAAAGATAGGAAATCTAGGTTTAAAAATATTCTATGACTTGTTTGAATGACTATTAGTTTGCATTTCTTAATTATCCTAAACAGTTTGCGATAGTTGCTATCAAAAGGTCAAAACTCCCCCCTTTGGTCATGTGATGGGTTATAGATACTTGTTATTTAGGGGGAGAGATTACAAGCTATTAAATGGTCTTGTTAAATAGGTTTTGGAAGTTAGAACCAGGGATTTCTTTCTTTTTCTTTTCTGTATCCTTCTTTCTCTCCTATGTAGGGGTGAAAAGACTTGAGAAAAAATGGGATATAGACATTATATAAGAATGATAAATAAAAAAGGACAGATTATTGAATATGCTCTTATATCTTTGTATATTGATACAAAATTAAGATTATATTTGGCCACATTGGTATTGATCTTTGCATATTGATACAAAATTAAGGTATTGTACCTAGGTAATGCTTAAAAACGAAATGTGAAGTTTTGGCCTTTTGTTAGCAACTGTCATAAACTGTTTAGGATAATTAAGAAATGCAAACTAATAGTCATTCAAGCATATCATTTTGTTAGATACTAGGGTATTCTATCACAGCTATTTTCTAAGTTAATGAGAAATCAAGTTGCTAAGAGACAAACAACATTTGCTTATCCAAATATACGGAGATAAATAGGTGGTCTTCAAAAATCTCAAGAGATCTGCAGAATATGGCATTCAAAGATGTTTTCTTCACTTAAGATTTTTTGATATTGAGACATGTCAGCTCCTGACAGCACCCCCTATTCTACTCCAAATAGATGATGAGCATCAAAGAATCTCCATTTGGAGATGGTTACATTAGTGGCAAGCTTGTCACTGGGCAAGAAAAATCCCTTGCTTCAACTGTATACAGAATGCTGACCAACAAGGACAAAACTCGGAAGCAGGGAAGTTGATAGCCTAGCTCTGCCAAGACAGGGTAGGAAAGTCCTTCATAATTCTTGCTTTACAATTAATGTCTGTCAGAGATACTGGGCCAAAAGGCTGAAGATAGATGCTCTAATGTATTGAGAGAAATTGGGGACTGTCTAGGCAGCCAGTTGACATTTCTTAGTTTTGGAAGCTGCTGGCTCTGCACTTCCTGTTTATTCAGATATATTTATCCTTCTCAGGTCTCTGATGTGGTTGAAGACTAACTAGAGAGTTATAGTCTCACAGTTAAATTTTAAGTTGCTTAGGAATTAAAAGGATGTTTTAGGTCTAAGAAGATGTTATAAGGAATGTATGTTATACCTTATAATTTTCATAATTGTGGCCTAATTATTCTTATTGCTTTGTATTGTATTTTTTGTTATAAGAAAAAGCCTTTTATTGAAC
Source organism: Lophiomys imhausi (assembly GCA_907164525.1). Taxonomy (NCBI): domain Eukaryota; kingdom Metazoa; phylum Chordata; class Mammalia; order Rodentia; family Muridae; genus Lophiomys; species Lophiomys imhausi. The sequence goes on along the minus strand of CAJQZJ010000896.1, from coordinate 2,441,029 downwards.
TAAAAGGGGGAGTTGTTGGGGGGGAAAGATACACCTTAAATTTTAAAAAAAGCAGATAGGAGGGTGAGGGGGAAGAGGGTAGGAGGGTGGGACTGGGAGGGGATGGGGAGAGGGGACTATGATTGAGATGTAACATGAATAAATAAATAAATGTTGAAAAAAAATTCTATGACTTGCTAAGATCTCACAGGCCATATACAACAGAAATAGAATTGGGGCCCAGAAGCTTGATCTCTAGAGCCAGCCAGCTCAACCACCAAGCTATGAGAGACTGTTCTTCAAAGATGAGATCTTGAGAAATCTGACTTGAAAGGGTTATATATATTTGAGAAAGTTGCTTGTCTGCTTGGGAGAGAGGGTTTAGAGTATTCACAAGAGTTTTGAAAGGGACCAGGGCCTCACACAGGCCGACAAGAAGATTTTAGGGTAGCACAGTGAAGGCTGTCATGCTGGACTCACTTTCTTTTTACTCTAAAGACAGAGAGCACTAAGCTGTGAGATAGGACTGACACACCCCCAGGAAAAGATTGGAGGATGGGGCCAGGGGACCTGAAGTAGGTCCCAAGGGTTATGAAATCTCCTCCCTGAAAGTGTTTGTGAAGGGGAGGATCCCTTTGCATCAAGTTTTAAGTGCCATGTCTCAGGTCTGACCTGAGTGATAGCATTTGGGATGTAACTTGGTAACTTGGACCTTGATTTGGGGAGGCAGGAAGCAACTGTGAGCTTTACCAACTAAGCAAGGCCACTTCCTCTTCCATTGATTTTGGTCAGCATTTAGAAGACAGCTTTGGGAACCCCAGTGGGACTGGCTTCCCTAAAATCCACCGTGTAAGCTAAGATTCCCTGAGTGCTGACAATCTGAAGATCAAAGCTTCACAAGGAAGAATGAACTTTATTTTTATGATCGACCTAGAAGGTAAGATATCTTCTTTCCGTATCCCCACTTGACCGGAGAAACTGAGGCTTGCTCAACAACTGGCTAAATTCCCTCAGCTATATATAAGAACTGGCCTGGGGATGTGAGCCCAGGCAGTTAGATGACAGCTACTCCTACACAAACCCTTGGTGGCTCACCTCTTCAGCCATTTCAAACTATCTGGCCTGTTTGAGGACTCCTGCTTTTCCTGCTGAGTCCCAAGAGAACCTCTAAGTGTCCCTCCTCCCACTTGGTACTTACCCTGTCTGTGACTTTCCTCTGGGGACACTACCGTCATCGGCATAGTGGCAGAGATAATCATGCCTGCATTAAGAATAGAATGTGATGATGTAATTATATTATAATCCCAATTTTTCAAAAATTATTTTTTTAAAAATGGAATGTGAAAAGGAAACAGGAGAACGAGGCCCTTTCAAGCCCCAGCTTTGCACACTACCCCTTGGAGACAAGGTCATTGGGAACACAGCTACTCAGTCCCTTCTGGAAGCAGGGCGTTTCATCTACAGGAAGAGAATGATATCTTGGCCTTGGTCTACAGATCCAACTTGACATGACTGTGGCCATCTTGAATCATATAACCACCATGACTGCCAACTAAGACTAGCGTTAGTTATTTCCAAACAAATTATAAATAACAAAACTATTATAGCTGGAGCCTTACCCCTTGACCCTGGCCTCCAGAATAGTGCTTAGGTTTGGCATTAGCTTAAGACAAACCAGATACATTCCAGCTAACACAAATACTTTCTGACTCAACTTACAGGGATCTAACTGGTCCTATTGCTGCTCAGGACCACATGGCATCAGAAAATTCCCCCACTAATTTTAAATATATATATATATATATATATAAAGTTTTATATATAGCAATAGAGTTTCATATTAAATAACACTAAAATGGGGTGATTTGTTATAGTTCTTGAAATTAAAAAAATATTTATTTATGTTAATATTTTGTGTGCCTGGTGCCTGTAGAGATCAGAAAAGGTAATTGGATCCTAGGGCTGGAATTACATGTGATTGTGAGCCACAGTGTGGGTGCTGAGAATCAAACCTAGGTCTCCTGCAGGTACAACAATTACCCTTAACTGCTGAGCCAATTATCTAGCCCCTTGATACAGTTGGTTGTCCTTCTTTTTTTTTTTTTTGAGACAGGGTTTCTGTGTAGCCTTGGCTGGTTGTCCTGGAACTCACTCTGTAGACCAAACTGGCTTTGAACTCAGAGATCCACCTGCCTCTGCCTCCCGAGTGCTGGGATTAAAGGTGTGTATCACCATGCTGGGCCTCCTTGATAATAGGCTTAAACAGAAGAAAGGGGGGGGGGATTCAGTTAACAACCTTCTCCCCCACAAACAAATTTCTCTTTAAAGGAAAATCACTTTTCCTAAGTGGGTCATTTCGACAAGTGTATCCAGGGGCTAATGTCTGGTTCCTACTGCACTTATGGTCAACAGAATTTGTTTTTAAAGCTCAACTCTCACAATCACTGCTTCAAAGGAAGATCACACATTGGACTGTTATGAAATACAAAAATAGAAATAGTTCTTGCCGCTTGCATACCTGAAAAGTTTAATTTACATATTCACCGCACAAACAAAAATAAAATTAAAAAACTATGACAGAAATGAAACTAGAAAAAAAAAAGAAGTCAAGTTTGTATGTTTTTCATGACTCATGCCCTTTTACCAATATTCCCTTTCACCGAATGTTCTCTTTTCTAGATTTTAGAAAAAAAAAATCTAGATTGTAGCCCTTTCTAGTTCTCTTTTCTAGATTTTATACTATATCCACAGTCACATCTGTTTACTTACATACACTTTCACATTAGGCTGACTTTCACACCTGCCCTCCACTAATTTACTCTGTAATTCTAGATCCGTTTGCCTTTCTTTCTTTGGTCTCATGGTACCTTGGAACCAGCTGTCATATATTAGGACTGGATTATTCTGGAACACTTGAAAAAAAGGGCTCCCAGCCCACCCTAGGCAAGCCCCTGGTGCTTCCTGTTCACTTTGCCAGGTAGAATCGATGTGCCACACACAGCATCTGAGTAGGCATCCTGCAAGCTATTGGTTCTTTTCAGTCCTGAATATTCTGAGCTCCAGACTAGCACACCCAGGACCACTGTGGGTAGTTGTATAGTTTGTTCACTGCACAAGAGAGTATTGCCAAGAAAATCATTGGGGCAGTGCACAAAGGCACTGGCAGGGTTGCTGAAGATCTTGAGTTTATCTCTCTGTCTTAGAGCCCCACTTGGCATCTGACGACCATCCCAGTCTTTACATAACCAAGCCTGAATACCTGGTGCCTGCCCACCTCAACGGTCCCATGCCAAGATTCCTTTCCTCAGTGACTGGTGCCCACCATCACCTAGATACGCGAACTAAAACCCCAGGCCTCTATGCTTTAGCCCTTATGCCTAGGCCAGCAGCAGGTCTGTCCATCTGGCTACTTGCTTTGCCTTTTGAAATTCCCATGCAAGAAAAAACAACCATCCACCTTTGCTTGTACTGTTACAGATACCATCTGTCATGTTATCCCCTGCATAATACTCCAAGGGCTTCTCATGTTGTTAGAACAGTGGTTCTCAGCCTGTGGATCATGGGTCTTTTGGGAGGTTGAATGGCCTTTTCACAAGGGTCACCTAAGACCATCAGAAAACAGATATTTACATTATGACTCATAACAGTAGCAAAATTACAGTTATGGAGTAGCAATGAAAATAATTTTATGGTTGGGGGTCACGTTAAGAACCACTGTCTTAGCCGGGCGGTGGTGGCGCACGCCTTTAATCCCAGCACTTGGGAGGCAGAGGCAGGCGGATCTTTGTGAGTTCGAGGCCAGCCTGGTCTACAAAGTGAGTCCAGGACAGCTAGAGATATTCAGAGAAACCCTGTCTCGAAAAACCAAAAAAAAAAAAAAAAAAGAATAAAAAAAAAAAAAAAGAACCACTGTCTTGTGTGGTGGCTCATGCCTGTAATTCCAGTACTTGGCAGGCAGAGACAGGATCTCTGTGAGTTCGAGGCCAGCCTGGTCTACAAAGTGAGTCCAGGACAGCCCAGGACTCTGTTACACAGAGAAATCCTGTCTCAGAAAAAAAAGAAAAGAAAAGAAAAAAAGAACTACTGTCTTAGAACAATGTATATGTCAGTCAGCTTTCTGAGACTATGACAAAATGCCTGAAATAAACAACTTATTGGGAGGGAAATTTTATTTTGACTCATGGTCTCTGTGGTTTCAGTTTCTAGTAATTGGCTCCATTGCTTTTGGTCTTGCGGCAGCACCATGGTACATGCAATAGAGGAAGCTGTTTACTACTTGTCATCAGGGACAAAAAGAGAGTAAGGGAGAGTGTGGGATCTCAATATCTCCTTCAAGGACATTCTCCCAATGACCCAGTTTCCTTCCACAAAGCCCCACCTCCTAAAGGCTTTACCACCTCCTAATAGCACATGCCTTCAACGTGTGAGCCTTTGGGGGAATGTTCCAGATCCAGGAGATATCAATGACTAAATTTCTCAGGTTACAGATGCCTACAGAGTTTGAGCTCCACACTTTCTCCCAAATCCTCCGCAGAAGGGAGATGCCTGGAGCCCATCATAAAGAAGCCCTGCCTTGAGAGATGACAATGACAGACTGAGCCTGGGGAGGGCTGCCAGCAGCTGCTCGAGGAGGTGAATCCCACGTTGCAGAACCACTAGGAAGTTTCCCAATGGGGAGATGAGGTGAAGGTGTCCCTGTGGCATCCATGAAAATGTCCAATTCCGAAAGATTCAGGCGTCGCACAACCACTGTGGAGAAGGCCGGGATGTCAGCACCCTTGTCCTGGTCTGCTTTGTAGTTGCTTGGTCCTTGAGGCTGGGTGTAGCAGTTTCAGTAGTTCCACAGTGGCTGCCTCATACTGCAGAGACGGAGAACCTGGTAGCTGCTTAGTCTGTGTGGCTGGTGCCTCAGCTAATCAGGCATTCAAAATCTGAAGTTTCCTGGAGAGCTGCTGGTCCTTAGTCAGCAACAGAAGGCTGGAAATGTGGGTTTTTGGTATCACTGAAGGCATCAGAAGCAGCAGAAACAACAGGGTCAAATCAAATCTGAAGCAAGAGGGAAGGCCAAATGAGCTAGGGGGGTGAATAAGCTTCCTTCTGTCCTGCCCCTTTTCATCCAGGATGCTGCTACCAAAAGGTGTCAGCATATCTGGAGGACAGCCTTCCCCAGAAACTAAGGCAGTCAGAATGAGTCCTCTCCCTTGAGGCTCCCTACTAAAGTGATTCTGATTTATAGAACGTAGACCACCATAAACCTCCAAGCTCACTCACTCCCTGTCTCTCCTCTGTCTTCATCCATCTCTGGAGGTAGAGACATGAACACTTGCTAGCAAACAGGAAATGATCTCAAGCAAGCAAAGAGCCATCACCACATCCTGTCTCCATTGAAGGCTTTCCCTGGTGGTGAGGTCAAAGGGCAATATATACAAGACAATCTCTCTCTCAACATGGTTGCTAGGAGAATCTTTTTTTCCCAATTTAAACAGTTTTATTAGACATTCCATTTTCCACTGTTTTAGACATTGCATTTTCCATTTATGATACAGTGCTTATAAAGTGCAATGCTATTTCCTCTCCCTGTGCACATGTTCCATGTTCAAGTATTAAGAATGCATTTGTTATAGTAGCTTAAATTTAAAGCTGCCATGTAACTTGCTAAATTTGAGTCCTTCAAATGTTTCCCTGTGGAATAATGCTACATCTCTACTTGGATTAACTTAATCCACCTCTTCAATGGTGGGGCCTGAAGAAGCACACCACCAGATGAAGGTGCTTTTTTAAAAAAAAAATCATGTGGATGGTGCCTATTGGCAAAGCTGTGCAGCCTGCCTGAGGGTTTTCCCAGCAGCTGGAGGTTGCATTAGTTACTTTTGTGTAACTGTAGCCAGGACCAAATTCCTAATGTAAGCAACTGAAGGGAGGAATTATTTATTTTAGGTTACAGTTTCAAAGGTGTCAGATCACTATGGCTGGGAGAGTATGACAGGGCAAAGCAGTTCACATCCAGGCAAGAGAGGAAGCAGAGAAAGGAAGAGAGGACGGGGGTCAAAGAACAAGATATCCTTGGTAACTCTATTAGTCAGGATTCATTAGAGTAACAGAACTTAGAGATCTGTCTGTCTGTCTGTCTGTCTGTCTGTCTATCTATCTATCATCATCTTCTTTTTTTTTTTTTGGTTTTTTGAGACAGGGTTTCTTTGTGTATCTCTGGCTGTCCTGGACTCGCTTTGTAGACCAGGCTGGCCTCATACCCACAGAGATCCGCCTGCCTCTGCCTCTCGAGTGCTGGGATTAAAGGCGTGCGCCACCACTGCCCGGCTCATCATCATCTTTAAAGGGGATTTATTAGAATGGCTTACTGGCTGTGGTCCAGCTAGGCCAACAATAACTGTCTAACAGTGGAAGGTTCAAGAACCCACTGTTGTTCTGTCCACAAGGATGCATGTCTCAACTGGTCTTCAGTATATACCAGAATCCTGAAGAAGTAGGCTCTAATGCCAATGAAGGAATAGACTTGCCAGTGAGAGCAAGAGCAAGCAGGCACAGAGAGCAAGCTTCTTTCTTTTACATCCGTTATATATAGGCTGCCAGCAGAAGGTGTGGCCCAGATTAAAGGTGGATCTTCCCATCTCAAAAGATCTGAATTAAAAGTGGGTCTTCTTACTTCTCACTTCAAATGATTTAATTAAGACAAAATCCCTCACAGGTGTACCCGGCTGCTTGGGTTTTAGTTAATTCCAGATGTAGTCAGGTTGGCAATCAAGAATAGCCATCCTGCTGACTCACTTCCTCCAGATAAGTCCTGCTTCTGTAAATTTCCAGAACCTTCCAAAATAACAGCCCCTCCCCAAGTTGGAGATCAAGTGTTCAAAATGTGAATACATGGGCAATAGTTTCCATTCAAAGCATCACCAAAGGCCAACAGGTACAGACAGGTACTTGCTACCAAGACTGCAGACATGATTTTGATCACATGACTGAAGGAGAGGACTCCTGCAACTTGGGCACATTGTGGGATGTGTGCACTCACACATGAATGTATAAGCAAGGTAACATGTAAACAAAACAACCAAAACCATGGCACACATAAAAATTGGAGAGTGAGGGGGGTCTACAAAGGTCAAGCCCAGCTATTCCATACTCTGGATATAGGAAAGTTTGGTGACAAAGGATGTAAGCCATGTCCAGAGAATAAGTCACTCTGTAGCTCTTGCCTGGGAGAAGCTGGAGTAGTGGTAAGTAGCTGGCAGGGACAGACCAAATTGGCTTTTTGATTGAAGACCTGGGGACAATGATTTGAATGTTCACTCTGGTTCTAAAAGTGTGGGAAATGCACTGGAGTGGACAGAGATCTGCAGAGGTCCAACCAAGGACAGAGAGAGGTGGGGTAGGTAATAAGGGGGTGGGCTGGCATGAACTTAGGGAAATGAAACCAATGGGCATGCTATATTGGTCCCAAGGCCTCTTATTGCCCCAGTGAGTCATGGGGGGAGCTGAGCGCCTCCTGCATGCCAACCCACAGGCTGGATCTGACCACTTGCTCTCCCACTGACTCACAAATGACCTTTGAGATGAAGATTGTCACTCCACATGGTCATGAGGAGGTCGTTTCAGAGGTTCACATGTACTTGGTCTAAATCCTCTAAGCTGTGTGGTAAAGCTACCAGGCCTGAGGCTCCAGTCTGTCCTGAGTCAGGGCACTGGGCCACACAATCTTGGCTCTGCAGATGGCCACATGGGGAAGGAGAATCATAGGTGACCAGATATAACCTCATAAGATGCAGTGAGAAGAAAAGTTAAAGTCAGAATGTCACCAAAGCATTTTGACAATACCAAAAGGCACCAGATATGGGATGCAGTAAGAGAATCCTGTTATGGTTTCAGTGTAAATAATGGGGTGTCTGGTGGAAGAACGGGGGGGAGCATAGAAAGACCCAAAGGGGACAAGAACGCCACAAGAAGATCAACAGAAACAACAAACCTAGGTTCATGAGGGCTCACAGAGACTGAAGCACTAATCAAAGAGCATGCATGAACTAGACCTAGGCCCCCTACACATATGTAACCTATGCGTGGCTTGGTCATCATGTGGGCCCCTAGCAAGTGGAGCAAGGGTTGTCTCTGACACAGACTCCAATGTCTGCTTTTTGACCACTTCTCCCTAACGTGGCTGCGGTGCATGGCTTCAATGGAAGAGGATGCACTCAGTCCTGATGCAACTAGATGTGCTGGGGTGGGAGTGTATTGGGTGCTCCTCTTTTCTGAGGAGAAGAGGAGGGGACAGGGGGAAGGGGACAGGAGGGTGGGACCCAGATGAGGGGAGGGAAGGAGTTACAATCAGGATGTAAAATGAATAAATAAACTTAATTTAAAAATTAAAAAAAAATTCCCACAGGGGGAAAAAATGTCTCCCCTAGGCTCATGTGCTTAAGCAGGTGGTCCCCACTTGGTAGCACTATTTTGAGAGATGGTGAACCAGTTGAGGTGGTGGGGCCTAGTAGGTCACTGGTGGGCAGGCCTTGGGATTAACTAAGCCACTCCTACTTCAGTCCCAGCTGTCTGTTTCCTATTTCGCTGATATGTGAGCTGAGGATTCCAAGCTCTACACTGTGCCGTACCTTCCCTGCCATGAGAGACTGATATCTCCTTAAACCTTGAGCCCAAACAAATATTTATTCCCTTAGGTTTCTGTGTCAGGTATTTGGCCAGAGATCGAGGGTCATAGGTGAACTGAGCACTTGGCTGAGGCCTCCCTCTGAGCAGAGGAATGTGGATAGAAAAGTCAGGGGAGCTCTGATTCTGTCTGATTCTGTGTGTGCTGCCATCCTTGTCCAATGGGACCACAGTCCTTTAACCTGCCCTTGTGACACCGCTAATCTCCCAGGCTGGGAATCTGCCTTTGTTGTCCTTCAAGATGAGGGTCACATCCTCTACCTCCCCAGGGACAGAGCAGGGCCAGGGCAGTGCTGGAGTAGAAGGGGTGAGGCAGGTTCTGCTTTACACTCAGCTTGTTGAGTCCTCTCAGCGATCATTGCTATAAATCATTGCTACTATTCCCACCTTACAAGATAAACAGAGGAAAAGAGGGGTTTGGTAAGCTGCCCAAGGTTCTGTAATACTTGCTAGCTGGCTGGGCTGGGGCTTGAACCCAGGTCTGTGCACTTCAACCCCAATTCCTCCCTTCTGCCCTCTGCAGTCCTCAGTCTGTGGTCCTCCCTAGTTTTCCCACTGCAAACAACATTTCTGATCTCTCTGCCTGAGGACCCTGTGCTAACCAGGGCTGAGTGAACTCGACCCTTAGCTTCTGAACACAGCCTTGGCTACTAGACCTGGAATTTGCTCTACTTGTTCCCACCTGCCTTGAGGGAAGTTAGGCCAGATCTTTGGGGTAGAGAACAATAACTTTCAGGCCTGCCACCTACAGGAAGATTTGAACTAAGGGATTTGAGCTCTACCAGCATCTCACTAGCCACAGCCTTCTCACATGCACAGACTATAGAGACATGAATCTCTCTGTTTTGCTGTTTAAAAGATGTTCAGCCTCGGGGGCTGGAGAGGTGGCTCAGCGGCTAAGAGCACTGTCTGCTCTTCCAAAGGTACTGAGTTCAATTCCCAGCAACCACATGGTGGCTCACAACCATCTATAATCGGATCTGGTGCCCTCTTCTGGACTGCAGGCATACATGCAGACAGAATACTGTATACATAATAAATAAATAAATAAAATATTAAAAAAAAAAAAGATGTTCAGCCTTGTTTCACAATGAGAAATACCAGGCCACACTCCTGAAATAGACCTGTGTACCAGAACATGTTAGATGATGACCCACTGTGATAACATTTAGCCCTGCCTGTCCATGGAAGGCAAGAGACTTGGTTGCAGACACAGTTGATCTTCTCTTGGCCCAGGCATTCCAGGTTCCCCTGCAACCCATGGCCACTGCTGAACAGAAAGGGAGATGGGGCAGCAGTTCCTCGGGCCCTGAGAGACAAACATAGGGATCTTTGGCAGAACTGGGCTTCGGCCTTTCTGCTTTTCTGTTCAATTTGTTTCTGATGGTGTTGTCCAGGTAACTTTCCTGTCTCAGCCTCCCAAATGATGGGACTATAGATGTGTACTGATGTGCCTGGTGGGCATCTCTGGGGACCCCTGCTGTTAAGCCGTCTTAAGGAAATTGCATCTCAGCCCACCAGGATGCTGAGCCAGACAATGGTTCCAGTTTTAAATATGAGGCAGGGGAGGCCTACTCAAGGCACTAGAAAGCCATCAGGAAAACTAAGGTTCCAAGTCCAGTCTCTTCCTACTGAGGTGGTGCCATGCCCTATGAGCAGTGACCATTTCTTTTTCTGGTGTCCAGGGACACCCTAGACACACCACCTAGGAGGGGAACATGAAGTACGCCTTTCCCCTGGTAGTTTTCCTTAACCACAACACACATAATTTTCTCTTTCATTTATTTTTCCACTGATCTACATTAAAAAGACCATAATAAAAGACCTCCTAAATTACAGACAAGCCATAATGGCAGAGAAGTTTAACTATAGATAGACAGCTGGCCTTCCTCAGGCTGCCTCTGGATGGTCCACGTAAACAGAGTAACAGAGTTGGCGCCCCCTCCTTGGGCACCTGGTGATCCTGTCCAAGGCCTTAGGAGGCAGCTGGGTGGTGTAGGGTCCAGGAGACACTTGGTAAGTGTATCATACAGGAGTGAGTTTCAGCAACCATCTACTGCAGACAGACCTCATCTGCTGAAGCAGGGGTTGGAGGCAGGCTGTGGACTGTGGTCACTTGAACATCTGCAAAATGTCTGTCCCCCAACTCTTGGGACACATTCTAAGGCATGAGTGATGGATGTTCAGAGAGATCCTAAAGCACCATAGATGACCTTCCTTGGGTGTCTACTGTATGGCAAACCCATGCTGAGCGCATCTCGAATGACCTCACTTCACTCTCATGGACACCCTGTGCAGTATTATGTTGCCCTTAAATTACAAACCATACACAGACAGGTTAAGCAACTTACCTGACATCACACAACCAGAGACAGGTTGGACCCAGGAGCCAAACTTCTACACTGCTTCTCCAGAAGAGGTGGGGAAAAGAAGCGTCTCAGGCATAAGGGAGAATTCTGGTAGGAGGTCATCAGGCTCCGGCCTCGTCGCCATATGCTTTGACAGGAATTGGATAAGGAGAGAGATAAACAATGGCTGACTATGTTTGAGGATGACAGGGAACCAGGAAAGGAGAGGGGATGGTCAGGTGACTGGAGGATGACAGTCAGGATTCTCAGATCTACCCCTAAGGAGTGACAAATTGTATCCATCAGTTGCAACATGCCTAGGAAAGTGTGGAGACCTGGGAATACTGCCCAGAGACAGGTACGAGGTGAGTAGGGCTACTCTTGTCTCTGTGGCAACATGTGCAACTGGTGTCCACGGATGAATAGCTTAGAGAAGTACATATACCAGAAGCTGTTGGTACAACAAATTGCCTGAGGCTGGGTAGTTTATAAAGAAAAGAGGTTTATTTTGGTTATAGTTCTGAAGTTCAAGAGAGTGTTGCCTGGATCTGCTGTGCATCTGGTAAAGGCCTCATGGCAGAAGAAAAGCATGGGTGCAGAGTGAAGGGAGTTTCCAGTTCCCTTCATTAAAATCTAGTCTCATAAGAACTAACTCACTCCTGTCGCAACTAATCTATTCTCTTGAGAAAGACGTTAATGCATTCATATGGGTGGTGCCCCATGACCAAATTACCTCTTAGGTAATTAGTTACACCGAGGATCTCAGCTTTAACATGGACCTGGGTTGGGACAATTTCAAACTTTAGTGGTGGACCAGGAACAGCAGGCATTGGGAACTGCGGCTGAGGTAGTATCCCAGAACAGCATTTCTTTGTTTGTTGTTGTTGTTTTGTTTTGCTTTTTTGAGACAGGGTTTCTCTATATGAATTCCTGGCTGTCCTGGACTCACTTTGTAGACAGGCTGGCCTTAAACTCACAGAGATCCCCCTGCCTCTGCCTTCCAAGTGCTATTAAAGGTGTGAGCTGAGCTGGGCGGTGGTGGCGCACGCCTTTAATCCCAGCACTTGGGAGGCAGAGGCAGGCGGATCTTTGCGAGTTCGAGGCCAGCCTGGTCTACAAAGTGAGTCCAGGACAGCCAGAGATACACAGAGAAACCCTGTCTCGAAAAACCAAAAAAAAAGGTGTGAGCTGCTACCACGTCCAGCCAGAATAGCATTTCTTAAGCACATGAACCTCTAGTGTCCATAAATTGAAGGATCTCCAGAGTCATTACTCCAGAACTGAGGGTGCCCAGGGCCACAGACCCTAATCCCATCCCTGTGTCTCCATCTCCCACCTTTCTGGCTAGAGAATTATTCCAGTGGTTACAATGGCTTTATGGCCTCAGTATCAGAAGTGTTTGGGCTGGGAGGGTTCTTCATGGAATATACATGATCCAGAATAAACAGGAGTCCCAAGTTGGTGTGGTGGTACATGTTTACAATATCAGCAATTCATAGGCTGAGGCAGGAGGACTGCAAGTTTGAAGCCAGCCTGGGCTATATAGTAAGTTCCAGGACAGTCGGACTATGTAGAAAGACTCTTGTCTTAAAAACCAACAAAACAAAACAAACCTCAATAAATAGGTTAAAATTTAAAAACAAATGAAGAAAAGCATGTGAGGCCACTATATGAACTCAGAATATCGTTGAATTCCTGACCCTCCTGCCTCCACCTGCCAAGTGTTGGGAGAATAAGCGTGCACCACCACAGGTGGCTTTACCTGGTGCTAGGAATTGAACCCAGGGTTTCACGTATTGCAGACAATCACCCAACTGAGCTACATCTCTAACCCCTATTTTGTGTTTTATAAACACTTAAAATTGGGTGTGATCCACATGTCTGTAATTCCAGCCCCTGTTGAGTGGAGGCAAGAGAATGAGAAGTTTAGGGCCAACCTCGGCAACATATTAAGTTTGAGGTCAGCCTGAACTATAAAGAACTTTTTCAATCAAAACAGGGCTGCAAGATGACTAAGGGGGTGAGGCACTTGCCTTGCAAGCCTGGAGACTCAAGTTCACTCCCCAGAACCCAGATAAAGGTGGAAGAAGAGAACCAACTCCACAAAGTTGTCCTCTGACCTTCACCCACATGCTGTGACAAACATCATACCCATATACACACAACAAAAATAAATTTAAAAACCCAAACTAATAAAAAACAAATCCATATATATATAATTTTTACATACAAATATATATATATATATATATATATTTTGTTTTTTGTTTGTTTTTTTGAGACAGGGTTTCTCTGTATCCTTGGCTGTCCTGGACTCACTCTGTAGACCAGGCTGGCCTCGAACTCACAGAGATCAGCCTGTCTCTGCTTCCTGAGTGCTGGGATTAAAGGCATGTGCCACCATGCTCGGTTTTTTGTTTTTTTGAGACAGGGTTTCTCTGTATAACTTTGGCTGTTCTGAAACTCACTCTGTAGGCCAGGCTGGCCTCAAACTCAGAGATTCACTTTCCTCTGTCCCCAAGTGCTCCACCACTTCCCAGGTCAAACCCCCCTTCTTCTTCATCATCTTCTTCTTTTCTTTGTTTCTTTTTTGAACTTACAAAGATCCAACTGCCTCTGCCTCCCAGGTGCTGGGATTAAAGGCATGCGCCACCATGCCTGGCAATTACAGACAGCTGTGAACTGCCATGTGGGTGCTGGGATTTGAACCGGAGTCCTTTGGAAGAGCAGCCAGTGCTCTTAACCACTGAGCTATCACTCCAGCACAAAACTCCCACTCTTAAATTGTATTATTTCTGTGGTTCTGTTAATTGTGCTCCATTTGACAGTGTTATTTTTGAGATGTACCCACACTGACACATGCAGCTCTGGTTTGTCCCACTGTCCTGTGGTTCTGTGTTCTGTGTGAATGTCACCCACCCTGGCTTACTCAGGGATTTTACACTTAAATTTCTCACCAAAGAAGCTATATCTATTCCAATGTCCAAGTTGAGCAGTAACATAGGAAGAACCACCAGACAGAGCACACAGCCCTGCTCTTCAACTGAAGCTGCATGTGACTAGGCAGCTATCCTGTCCATGTGGCAGAGGGAATGGTTCCTTGCAGAGGAAACAAGTGCCTTATCACTTCAGCCACCCATTCTAGGTAATAGAAGTCCCTCAAGAGGCTGAAAAGCTTAGAATCCCTCTACAGCCATGTACCCACAGAATTTTCCAGCTCCTCTTCTGGTCCTGGGGGCTGGCCTTTGGATGCTCATCTGGCTGGATTCCCACCTGACTCTGGGAGCTGCCGAGCCTGAAGGAGCAGAAGGGATGGACAGACATTGTGCCTGGTGTAGACACTCTAAAAATGCTAGCTGCAGAAGCTGTCAAATGATCAAATGGATGAGACAGAAACTCACTCTGAGCCCTACAGCGATTAGCATTGCAATTCGTATGTGTGTGTGACTAAAAGGTTGGTTAGTGTGGTGGTTTGAATAGGTATGGTCCCTACAGACACATGTGTTTGAATGCTTGGCCCATAGGGATTGTTATTAGGAGTTGTGGCCTTGTTGGAGGAAGTGTGCCACTGTGGGAGGGAGGCTTTAAGGTCTCTTCCACTCAAGCTATGCCCAGTGTGACACGCAGTCTCCTTCTACTGCCTATGGATCAAGATGTAGAACTCTCAGCTTCTTCTCCAGCACCATGCCTGCCTGCATGCCACCATGTTTCCCACCATGACGATAATGGACTAAACCTCTGAAACTGTGAGCTAGCCTCAGTTAAATGTTTTCCTTTATAAGAGTTGCCATGGTCGCGCCGGGCGGTGGTGGCGCACGCCTTTAATCCCAGCACTTGGGAGGCAGAGGCAGGCGGATCTTTGTGAGTTCGAGGCCAGCCTGGTCTACAAAGCGAGTCCAGGACAGCCAGAGATATTCAGAGAAACCCTGTCTCGAAAAACCAAAAAAAAAAAAAAAAAAAAAAAAAAAAAAAAAAAAAAAAAAAAAGAGTTGCCATGGTCATGATGTCTCTTCACAGCAATAAAATCCAAAGTAGGTCAGTGAGTAGGAGCCCTTACTGCACAAGCAGGGAGGCCTTAGGATCTTATCATATAAAAAGCCAGGCACGGCCATGTGTGACTGTAACCTCAGCTCTACAGGGGACCTAGACAAGAGGATCACTGGGGCTTGCTGGTCACAAACTGCCAACCTAGCTCCATGTTCAGCGAGAGATTATGTCTCAAGGGAATAAGGCAGGGAGTGATGGAGTGGGATAGCTGATGTCTTCCATGTACAAACATATATACTACAATTATATGTATAGATACACACAAACACACATACACACTCACGTATCCACAAATAAATGGTGTGTGTGTGTGCGCGCACGTGCGTGCGTGCACATGTGTGTGTGTAGTGTATAAGCCTAAGTTTTCATTTCTCTTGTGTAAATGCCTAGGAATGAGACTATGAGGAGATTGATAACATTTCAGAAAGATGCTGAAATATTTGTCAGGTAGCGGTTATTTGCTTTTCTTTTTTCTTCCTTCCTTCCTACCTGCCCCCCCCCTTTCTTCCTTTATTGCAAAGACCATTTAACAGGCATTATATTTCACAAACACAAACACACTGTAGGATCATACAGTGCTACTTGGATTGGACATAATCCTGGGCCACGAGTCTGCACTGGTCCTGTGATGGTTGACCCTTTCCTCCCACTGGTATTATTTACTGTGACCCCTGCCTTGCCTGGACAATAAAGAAACAGTCCACCTTTTCTTCAATACGTTGACTTCTGTTGTTACATTACCATACCTGGATAGACTTTCTTTCTCAGCTCTGGTTTGCCTTTCGTGACTGAGGTCA
The DNA here is from genome assembly GCA_907164525.1 of Lophiomys imhausi. Lineage (NCBI taxonomy): Eukaryota > Metazoa > Chordata > Mammalia > Rodentia > Muridae > Lophiomys > Lophiomys imhausi. The sequence continues at coordinate 2,425,185 of CAJQZJ010000896.1, read as the reverse complement.
TCTGCATGTCACCCATGTCTGCAGGGAGGAGTCTGCTCAGCTGTCCCTCAGTTCCCTCCATGGAGATGATATGCAGATTTTGGGCTCTAGCGCTGCCAGTACAACTGATCACAGCTCCTACCAGAAACACGAGAAGAGTAGGACTTTGATCCTGGAGGAACCGCAACATCCTCACTTCATCCTCACTTCAACATCTTGAATGCCTAGACGGGCCTGTTCCACATCTCCATCTGCTCTTGGCAGTGTTCATTTCTTTTTTCCTTTTATTTATTTTTTATTTTTTTGGTTTTTTGAGACAGGGTTTCTCTGTGTAACCCTGGCTGTCCTGGACTCACTTTGTAGACCAGGCTGGCCTCGAACTCACAGAGGTCCGCCTGCCTCTGCCTCCCGAGTGCTGGGATTAAAGGCGTGCGCCACCACGCCCAGCTTCTTTTTTCCTTTTAACCACACTGATAGGAGTGTGCTTGTATCTCCGGAGGTCTTAATGCACATTTTGATTAGCAGTGCTAAACCTAAGAGTTTTTTAATCAACAGGGTTCTTGGAATGCTGGGAGCACCCAGACCACCCAAAGGCGTTCAAGGGAGCAGGTAGAATGCTCTGGGATATGCCAGGGGCCTCACTTTGCTAAAAGTGAACATTGCTTGCTATTTCTCTATATTCAGCCTCACATGTAGGATGTGCTGGCTGATTAGGCAGTGACAAAGTGAGCCTGTGATTGCTGTTGCTGAGACCTTCCTGGGCATGGAGGGGCTATGGCCTGTAGCACAGCAAACCATAGGATGGAGTGTCAGAGGTTCCTCAGCCTCCCAAGTTCCACTGTTTAAAAAAGAAGTTCTGCAGCTGGGCTGTGGTGGCGCACGCCTTTAATCCCAGCACTTGGGAGGCAGAGGCAGGCGAATCTCTGTGAGTTCGAGGCCAGCCTGCTCTACAAAGCGAGTCTAGGACAGCCAGAGATATACAGAGAAACCCTGTCTCGAAAAACCAAAAAAAAAAAAAAAAAGAAGTTCTGCAGGAGATTGCCTCTGCACCTAGAATGGCTTTTTAATTTCATTATTATTATTATTATTTTAAATTTAGATAGGATGGTTTCATTATGTAACCCTAGCTGGCCTGGAACTTGCTGTGTAAACCAGGCTGGCCTTGAACTCACAGACATCCTCCTGCATCTGCCTCCCAAGTGTTAGGATCAAAGGTGTAGCACACCATGATGAGCTAAAATGGCTTTTTTAGTGACTCCTCAGATTTTGTCATCTGGATTCTGTTGTTAAGAGTCTCAAGGGAGGGCTGGTAAGTTGATTCAGTGGGTGAAGCCTAACAACCTGAGTTTCATCCCTGGGATCCACATGGTGGAAAGAGAAAACTGAATCCCACAATGTTGAGTGTTATTTAAAAACCTCAAGGAAAGGTACAAATAATACTTTCCTACTTTCTTATCTCTACCATCTGTCAGAACCCCACTGAAGTCTCACCTGACCCAAATTTGGGTCTTCAAGTACTTGGAGACTTTTAAGAACCTGTTTATTAGCCCCACTGGGAGCCCCAGGACACCCACCTTTCTGTGTTGAAGTATGGAGGGCTGAGGGAACATCTGTATGGCCACTTGCTCTTTTCTTTACTCAGTTGGCTAGCAGCTAGGACATCTCTATACAGGACTCAAGCTGGGCAGAACAGACTCAAAAAAGCCCAGAGGGAATTTGTAGGCATGGCTTGTGTCTTGCCGGCAGAACAGAGTAAGGACTAGGGAAGTGATTATCAAGATTTAGGTGAGGAAGCCAGTTTGCAGGGGAAGATTGAAACCCCTTTTTAAACTGGGCTTCACCCAATGAACGGAGCGTGCCCAGAAAAAAGGTTCTTCCAAATACAAACAGGAGAGGTGTAGAGTTTAAAGGGCCACACAACCGCAGTGGCCGAGTGCTTTTTGGGCTCCTTCCTCAGCACACTGTTCATCTCCAGTCTTGGGAGTGGTTTTCCTTTATTGATAAACTATTTCTATCCAATTCTAACTTAAACAGAATGACTTTTTCTCCATCTCTCCTGTTCCTGGCCGCTGCTGAGATTTGTAGCTTGCCTGCCCTGTTGTTTTTCTCGAAAAGTCTAATAAAACTGTCCTCAAGCTTCCTTGTGAATCCATTTTAAAATTATTTTATTAATGAGATTAAAGCTCCCAAAGGGGAACCTCAGTTTCCCTAGTAACCGGACTACACTGCCCTGATCCATGCTTGCCGCTTCCGCAGTGCCAGGAGGTGTGAAGGTATCAGGCCTGGGAGAATGTTTGCTCTACAAATATACTAAGAACTCAGCCTCCCTCCCCCACCAAGAGCTTCCGCATTCCTCCCTTTGCAGAGGAACCCCACCCCACCCCACCCCCACCCCCACCACCACTACAGCAGCACCACCGTGGCAGGGCCTCAAGAGATACCACATAACTCCTCTGCCTGCACCTGGGTCATCAGGAGGAATTTGTTCACTGGGTCCAGAGATGTCCAGATGCCTGGATATCTGGCCTGAGCTCAAATACGTCCTTGTAAGATTTTCTTCCTGCAGTTTCTCAGGCTGGCGCTACCATTCAGTAACCAGCTCAGGTCTTTACTATCAAAGTACCAGGGGAATGACCTGGCTGAGAATGATAGCTACGGCACCACCCTGCGCTCTGTGCCAGGCACTGGCCAGCTCTTCACACATCTTCTACACTGGGTCGGAGTCTAGGTGGACTCTAGCCTTAGACTCCTAACAGCTCTTCTGAGCGTGGGGAGAGCCTGGCCAGCAGGAAGGCCTCATTCACCCAGCAAGCCTGACCCAGGCAGTGTCTCTCATAAACAAGACCATGTGGGGCTTTTGCTGCTGGTGCCTCAGGACCGGGAAGATGCCAAGGAAGTGGCAGTGACTGAACCAATGATAACACCACCCCCACCCCCGGCCGCAACCAGGAAGTTCCCAGAAGTGCATCCCAGAAAGCCAAAGCATGGAGGTTCTGGGACCTCCTGGATCTCTGGCAGACAAGGTTGACCATTTCTGGCTCAGGTTTTGGTGCCCTGTCTTCCCTCTGTGGGTCTCTGCTTCATCACATATCAAATGATGGGTAAAGCAAACGGCTCTAAGTGCCCTCCTAGTTCTGGACATTGACTTTGAAACCCCAGGTGCTTCCAGATTCACGGACAGGTCTCCGGCAGCAGGCCAATAATCAAACAACGCTCATTTCCTCCCTACCAAACCAAATTCTTTCACTGGCTTGACTTAGACCTCGGGTGGGAAGCTGGTTACAGCTGACACACAGCATCAACTGGCCACCTGAGCAAGAGAAGCCGGAAGAACAGCTTCGATCCATCTCAACCTGGTTTGAAAAGCCTGAGCCCCATGTCTTCACCATCCATGACCCAGGTCAGACTGGAGGGACACAAACACCGCTGGCAGGTCCCTGTGACCAGGGACCAGAATCAGCTCAAATAGGTAAAAATACTCTTTGGTGGTCTCCCTTTCCAGGTGGCACAGAGACGGAAACAGCTGCCTGCTTTCACCGTGCATCTCCTAGGAGTTTTCCTCCACCGGAAATCCCAGCACACCCCTCCCCCCCACCCCCCCCCCCTGCCTGCTGTTCCTCCCTCTCCCCCCCCCCACCCCCCCCCGTTCTGAAGGTGAACAATTGGTGTGGCAGTTGTCACTCTGCGTTCCTTTGTGGGTGGAGCCTTCAGCTGGTGTTTGAATGACAGAAACCTGTCTGACTGGTGTTCTGCTCATTGTATACAACCAAACAACAATACAACACAACACAGGAGTCCCTCGTTACAGAAGCTTTGGTAATCACAGCTGAGACTCAACTTTTGACAAGTACTGAGCTGAGATAACTAACCCCGCACCCTCGATACCAGGCTCCAGTTTTCCAGCCGTTACCCCCTTAATCTTGGAAATGGAGTATTCAAGGGAAATTGAGTTCTTTCCTTCCTACAAGTTCAAAGATATGGCCCATGGGAGTTGGTCCACTGCCTGAGGCATTGGGAACAAGAAGGGATTTCTGCGCTTCTGTGTCGCAGGTGACTGAGCTGCTGGGAGCCATTTCACGCTAACAGTTGTCACATGTGAGTCAGTGGCTTCCTGCTAGTACCGAGAAGACACCTGTGCTCCCCGCCAGCATCTCTGTGGAGGATGGCTGCTCAGGCAGCAGGTGACAGGCGAGCGAGTGGATGGGTGGGTGGGTCACCTCTGAGTGATCTCAGGCTTCTCTGCCGAGACCAAGCAGCCATCCTCCGTCCCTCTGACCACGCACCATCTGTTTATTGTTTACACAGCTCATGTTTGGCGGAGACAGGTGATAACTTTGATTAGAGCCAGGAGAATGGAGGCAGCCCTGGGCTCACACCAACTGCCCTGCTGGGCTTAGTCTTATCCCACAGCTGCCCTGCTTAGATTCTTCCTCAACTCTTCCTTGCCATCTCTCTGAGGTGGTCTGTACCTGGCACACTGTATCCTCCATGTTGGCTTTAAGGGATCCTTCTAACTCAAACCATATCTAAACACTCTGTGGTGAGGAAGGTATTAGCATTCCCCATGTCTAAATTACTTATTAGGGCCTGCTTGAGTTATCTTTGGATTCAGTGAGGATTATTGATATATAAATGAATGGATGGATGGATGAAGAAATGAACAACATACCTCAAACTACGGTGGAGTGTAAGCCCTATAGATTATATTTTCTCTTAACATCAGAGATTCCAAGTCCCAAGTGAGACCAGAGAAAAAGACCAGGCCCCATCAGTGGTTATACAGACAGGGACTTTGGTCCTTGATATTGTCCAATAGCTCTTTCTTTTAGAGAATGTGTCTAAATCAACATCCTTCCACCTAGGAAAGTCCTCAGAGCTCTGGACCCCTAGGTTCTGTTTTCTTTCTGGATATTCTGGTGATCACTTCTCTGGGGTTTGAGGCCAGTCCCACACCTCTTAGGGGCCCTGACACCAGTTCAGATATCTACTATGTGAAAACTAGTTTCTATGGATATTTGGCCTATAATTTATGAGACTTATCAACTTCATGGCCAGAGGAATTATCTCAAGTACTCCATTTGTTGTGTCCTCTGGCACTGTTCAAGTTCTCCACCCTCTAAAGCACTCCCAGTGGCAGGCATCCAGCTCAGAGAATGCAGCATCCCTGAAAGATTTCCAGATGTTCCTGACTCCTTGCCCCAGGACTTTGGTGGAAGTTATGAGCTGGACAAATCCAACGGGGACTCAGTTCTGATATTCCTCCTACAATTTATGGGTTTGTAACAGCCAATCGAGATAGGGCATGTGGGAGCCTCAGAGAAGAGGTAGAATGTAAAATGGAGCAAACACTGGAAAAGTTGTTCTGAACTGTCTTTTAAAAATGAAACATAGAGCCAGTGAGATGACTCAGCAGGTGGAGGTGTTTGCCGCTGAGTCTGAACATCCAAGTTCAATCTCCACCTGGAAGGAAATAATTGATTCTTATAGATTGTCCTCTGGTCTCCAAATGGGCGTTGTGACACATGGGCATGCCCCCCCCCACACATATACACAAGTAAATAAACAAATGTAATAAAAAATGTAAGAGACTGGTAGAATGGATCAGAGGGTAAATAAAGTTACTTGCCACCAAACCTGATAACCCGAGTTCAGTCCCCAGCCCCCACTCACAAGTTATCATCTGATCTCCACAAGTGTGTTTTGTCATGCCTCCCTCACCTTGCATAAATAAATAAACATTTTTTTTAAAGTTTAAAAGAAGAGCCCAATGTGATGGCATACAACTTTAGTCTCAGCACTTTTGAGGCAGGTGGACCTCTGTGAGCTCGATGCCAGCCTGCTCTACATAGTGAATTTCAGGGCAGCCAAGGCTATGTAGAGAAACCTTGTTTCAGGAAAAAAAAAAAAAGCTTAAAAAAATTAAGCATAAATCTATTATCTGATATGGCATTTCATGCTCAGATATTTATCCAAGAGAAGTAAAATCTTGTTTTTACATAGATACTTGTACACAAACACATCAACTGTATTTGTAACAGTCCCAAGCTGGAAACTACCCAAATATCCATCAATGGGTGAAAAGGTAAACAAATTGTATTATAATCCAAGGAAAGGAATAATACTTAGCAAGAAGCAGGGATTACCTGTGAATATGCTCAACAGCATGCTGAATGAAAGAACAATTAGAAATAATACATACAGCTGGATGTGCTGGCCCACGCCTTTAATCCCAGCACTCACAAGTCAGAGGCAGGCGGATCTGTTAGTTCAAGGCCAGCCTGGTCTACAAAATGAGTCCAGGACAGCCAGGGAAACATGGAAAAACCCTGTCTCAAAAAAAAAAACAAAAACAAACACACAAAAGAAATGATAAATACATACTGGATGATCTTATTTTTTGAAAGATCAGAAAATACAAAATTGAGTTGTCAAGATGGCTCGGCTAATAAAAGTGCATGGTACAGTCTGATGACCTGAGCTCAGTTCCTGGGACCACAGGAGAGAAGAGAGAACTGACTTCCTGAAGTTGTCCTCTGACCTCTACAAGCACGCTGTGGTATGCATCCCCCACCCCTATTTCCATAGCACACACACACACACACACACACACACACACACACACACACACACAAATTTAAGTGTAATTTAAAAATTAAGAAAAATGTTTCTAGGTAAATACAAACTCATCTATTTAGTGACTCTGGGAGACAGTGGGGATGGAAGGGAGAGTTTACAAAGGGACAGGAAATATGGGCGTGGTCATCACTGTCTAGGTGTTGGTTTCACATGTGTGTACATAGGTGAAAACCATGAGAACGTACATCTTCTGTATTATATATATTTGTCTGTGTCATATGAAAATTGTACTGAAGCAGAGGAAGAGCTGTGTGTATCCAAGATACAGTCACCGCTCAGCATAATCTTCAAGGTTCTGGCTCTCCTGATAATCCATACACTATCTGTGTCTCCCTGGATGGGCCAAGATGACTGGTCTTATCTTCTGTTTCATCACCCCAGAAAATTCCTATTCCTTTATCAAGGCTCGACTCAGTTGTGTCCTTTCCAGGGAAGCCTTCTTGACTTTGGCACATTACACTGTGCACGGTTCCTTTCTCGGTGTCCACAGCCCCAGTACACAAGTAGTTGTTGGCTGTCTGCCTGGCCCAGTAGAGGCCCAGTAGACAGTGGGGTCTTTGAGTCTAAGATCCACATGTATGTCTGACAGTACCAGGATATGGTATGGGTCCACATGGGGTGGGTGTAAGGGATTCAAAGGAAGGA
>CAJQZJ010000896.1:2392412-2417915 GCA_907164525.1 Lophiomys imhausi | reverse complement strand
GGGTGTAAGGGATTCAAAGGAAGGAAGAATAGGGAGGGACAGGAAGAACAACAACCCCAGACTTCAGGGAGAGCTGCTCTCCTGGGAAGAATGGCCACATGTGTCACTGATGTGGCTTAGCCAATATTTTGGGGCAGAGGGGTTGGATAGGGAGGGACCTTCCTTCCTCCTCATACAGGAAAATACACAGAGGAACTCTGTCTTTGGCAGAATAGAAAGGCGGGTTTTGTCTCTCCTTCTGAAAGCCAGGAGGCCCAAGCCTCTGCTCCACAGATAATGGGGAGGTGCCAAAACATTTGCCAATCTGTAGTCTTTGGGTTTGCTGGTGCGAGAAACAGCATGAGAAAGGTTGAAGCTAGCAGCTCCGAGGGGTGAATGGGAGGCCCAGCTTCTCAGTGATTCCTGCATATACAGAAAGAACACAAAAAGCCACGTGAGCTCCTGATGCTTTTGGTGACCTCCCAGGTAGTTCTGACCTTCTACCTGGGGTCCTTGAGCAGGTCTGGCCCCATGACTTTGCAGGAACCTCCTTCCTATGCAGCCTACTATGTGGGTTTCCCATTCAGCTCTATGCTTAGATGAGCTATGGAGAGTGGGACCCTGCAGGCTATGAGGATTCCTAGTCAGACTAATCAAGGACCAAAGCAGAGGCCAGTGTTGAGAAGCCTGGAGAAATAAGTCTTTAGGGATTGAGTCCAAGAAGAAAGATGCATTACCCAGAGACCACTCTGTGTGTAGAGAGTCACCAGTGCAGAGACCTTCTGCAACAAGATAGAACCAGCAACAGTCAGACTATTCCCTGATGCCACCTGCTGATGGTCATTTAAGCAACACTTTTTTTTTTCTGAGCTAGAATGACCCCATGGAGATGTCTCACCTTGTTCATCCTGAAGTAGAACCAGCCGTGGGTCCCATTCTAGATAGTCTAGTACTTATTTCCCATAAATAGGCTCCTTCAAGGTCAGCTTTTCTAGAAAGTATCCCATTGTACCTTTCTTGAAGTTAGACTATCTAATATTCTGTTGCTTTAACATCTTTCAAGTTACAGTCCTCAAGTAGAACCCTAGAAACTTACTCCTAAGCAAGGTGGACATTGGCTTAGGAGAATCACAAGGCTACACATTGGCATTTTCCTTGCAAGGGCCTGCACTCCAGCTATTTTCTAACACTAGTAAGCATATTTAGGGAACTTTTTGCTTGGAGTCCTGTCCTAGCTACCCTCAGAGGGCAGATTAATGTCCTACCAGACACTCACTGACACCTACATTTGCAGAACCGGGCCTCAAAAGGACCCCAAGGACATTGAAAGTGAGGTCTCAGACTTGTTCTTAAGGACCCCATAACCCAATAGAGGCACAATTCCTAGTGTACTTACTCACTGATGAAAGAATGCTCTAGAATAGGAAGTCAAGAATAACAATAACATTCTCTCCTTTTCACTCATTCTCGACTCCAAGAACAGCTAGCTTATGGCTGATTCTGCTCAAAGGTGAATAAGGGGAACAGCCCCTGTGAGTGTTGAAAGATGTGTTGCATAGGGGCTGGGGATGGAACAGAACTGGATGGGCAGACTTTGGTGAAGAGGGTCCCCTGAACCACCTCTTGGGTGATAAACCAGTTTGCTTGGGTGATGGAGGAGGAAAGAGCAATCCAGGCCAAGGAGGGAAGAGGGTAAATCTCAGGAAACATCTTGTGATGTAAGATCAGAAGTGCCTCCAATAAAGTCCAAGCCTCCGCTGTGGGAGCTCAAAGAATTCCAGAGAAATTCCAGAGTTTAGATTATGACACAAGGATGTTTGCCTCTTGGTACCAGAATGTGTGCTGAAATTGGCACTCACCTAGCTCTACTCCCTTTGTTCCTGTGGGGGATTTCTTTGAGACAACTCATGCTAAAAGCTTTCGGTAATGGTTTCCCGTGAAGACACACCAATTCCCCACTGGATAATTAGGATGTAGCGGAATCCTCTGAGAATGGTTGCATCCTCCAAAGACTGCCACTGCCACAGCCCTGGGTTTGGGACTCCTTAACTGGTACATATGGTCCACATCTGGATCTCATTTTCATTGCATTTAGGAGGGAGGACATTTTAGATAGATAGATAGATAGATAGATAGATAGATAGATAGATAGATAGATAGATAGATAGCCTGGATGACTTTGTTTAAATCATTGTCTGTTTTATATACAAATACAAGAAAAGTGTTAAAAGAGCTGTGTTTGATTATAAAGTGACTTTGCTTTAGGATGAATGCCATAAAGATGTAGCATCATAGCCGGGCGGTGGTGGCGCACGCCTTTAATCCCAGCACTTGGGAGGCAGAGGCAGGCGGATCTTTGTGAGTTCGAGGCCAGCCTGGTCTACAAAGTGAGTCCAGGACAGCCAAGGATACACAGAGAAACCCTGTCTCGAAAAACCAAAAAAAAAAAAAAAAAAAGATGTAGCATCATTTATTCTCCCATCCTTGTGCTGCTTGATGGCTAAATTTGATGTTTTGCACCCCGATCTTTACTCTACATGACTCTGAAAGGTCTCTGGCTGGGACCTTGCCTTGTTTGCACACAGGATGTATACATATCCAACCTGTCTGGCAGATCTTATCTAATGTAAGGAACTAATATAAGGCAAAAGGACACAGAAATGACTAAGGCAAGGTTCTCAACCTGTGGGTCAAGACCCTTCTGTGGGTCACATATCAGATATCCTGCATACCAGATACTTACACTACGATTCATAACAGCTGCAAAATTATAGTTATGAAGTAGCAATAAAATATTTTATGTTTGGGGGGGTCACGGCAACATGAGGAACTGTATTAAAGGGTTGCAGCTTTAGGAAGGCTGAGGACCACAGGACTAAGGCAAGATTCAGGGAAAGACAAGACTCTCTAATGGATACCAAATGGGGGTGAAGGGACAGGAGATAGCCATGTCATCTGACTTTGAGTTTTTGGAATTGCCAGTGGGAAGAAGGGCATCCTCAGAAAGCAATGTCTGTGAGCTTGGAATCCCACTCAAATCCCCTGGTGTTAGGAGGAACTGCAGCATCCCTGGCAGATGAGGGTTGAACTGTAGGGGCTGTAATGGAGAAGGAAGGTGCAGACCTGACTCTATGCTGCCTCAGGGAACTCCATTCTTATTCCAACTCTCCATGGTCGGTCCAGAGGGTCACCCTGGATTGGGTAGGAAAACAGTTTCCTTTGGAAAGAACATTCCCCACTGGCTTCTAGATCAAAAAGAGAGAGTTTTCCCCAGAGTGAGTTCAGCTCACTCACTAAGGCATCTTGAGCCGTCTGTAATCAAACCTACCCTCATGAGCCCAACAGTAGCCCTTCCTGGAATGTTGCTGAGACTATCAGTCCAGACACTCCCAGGGCTCTCCCTGTTCCTAGCAGTGGGGCCAGTGGTCAATAGCCTCCCCCATTACTGGTACCCGCCTCAGTTTGATTATGTTACTAGACAACCCCCCCCCCAACTCTAAGGTCAGACTTTGAGAAGGTGCCTCAGTGGTTGATGAGGATGAAGAATAGAGGAAGAAGAATGTCCTCAGAAGGGCCTGGGATTGGATGGCCGGGAGGCTGCTGTGTCCCAAGGATCCTGTCCCACCGGGCCTCAAGAGGGAAGAAAACAGTCATGCCAGGAAACGCATTAGGCCCTTTACCTTCATTTTCTCATCAGTTCTCTCAACTCTGAGGAAGGCAAGGCTGAGATCTGAAAGAGGGAAGAGGCTTATTCAAGTTCACAAAGCATGAGATCTACCAGCTTCTGTTTCGGGAGTATAGCTTCTGGGGGCTGGGGAGGGGGCAGAAAAGAAGGAAGAAAGAAAGGAGGGAAAGGAAAAGAGAAAAGAAAAATATAATTCCAAAGAATTCTAAGAAGAATTTTGTAAAAATTACATCTTATTTGGTGTGTGTGTGTGTTTGTGCAGGAGAGAGAGAGAGAGAGAGAGAGAGAGAGAGAGTAAGCACTGGACCATGCTTCCAGCTCCAGGTGACTTTAGAAACATCACCCCCCCCAGTCCCCCAATCTACAGCTGCCTCCTGACATGGCCCCAGACTACTTCCCACTGCACCGGTCTGAGCACTGCCAGTCTTCTCTTCCCTCAGCCTCATCCTTTCAGCTCCCCTCATGGTGAACTTCATGGCACTCGGCCTGTGGCAGGGGTTATCTTTGGGATGAGTTGAGATCTGAATGTGGCCCTTTTGAGAATCTCTCCCCCTACAGTCCCCTCCACCTGTCAACCCTATCTTGATATCCATCAGTCCTTTCCTCTTTGTCCCAGTTCTACCAGGGTCTGAGGCAATTACTAAAGGAAAGGAATCGTTCCCTTGAGAAATATTAAGTTCATCACACCTGGACCTTTGTAATTAGGACCTCCTCAGCCCACCTCCAGTTCTTGCTGTCACCTGATTCTACTAATCCACCCTTTGGGGCCATGGAGGCCTTACTACCTCCTATCTATCTCTTCTGGAAAGCTTATCATGAACAGATAACACTAATAATATGCGTTTGTTGAATGCTTACTGAATACAGGAACATTACTGTACACATTCCAAATGATACCTTCATTTACTCCTCCCAGTCACTTTGTCCCAGAGTTATGATGAGGAAACTGAGGCTCTGAGCAATAAACTGACTTGCCCAGGGTTCCCAGCTATGAAGCAACAAAGCAACATGTATGACTCAGAGGTCATGTCAATATTGCTGGCTCTCAAGGATGTTTATGAATTGGTTCCAAGCTACTGTCACAGGCTCAAATTTCTTGCAATCCCCTATATACAGGCAATGCTGTCTAGTCACTGTCCCCTGAACATTTGCTGCACCATTCTAACCCAATGCCATAGCTAATACACCCCTTCTCCTGAAATTCCTTTCTCCAGTTCCTGCACTCAGAAATTTTAATCCAGAATGTCTTCTGACCAGAAACAACTCCCTTCCTTTAGTAATTGCCTCAGCCTTGTCTTATTTTTGCACGTGGCTCATGTGTCAACATTTCTAAGGGACAGCAAGTTCACTAACAGCTGAGACCAAGTCCAGTTTGTACTCTATGCCCTTGGAAGTGCCCTGCATGTAGCATGGCTTACATGCTTGCAGAATTGCTCTTTTTTGTTTTTCCGTGTTGGGCCTTGCATGCTGGGCTAGTGTCATATTTACCACTGAGTTATATCCACAGTCAATGTTTTTGGAATTCTTTCTTTTTAAGGATGTGTTTATTATGTGTATGAGTGCTTTGCCTGTATGTATGTTATGAGCACCATGTGCATGCAGTGCCTGTAGAGGCCAGAAGAGGATGTCAGATCCCTTGACACTGAAGTTACAGATGGTTGTGAGTGGCCATAGGGTGCTGGGAGCTGAACCTGGGTCCTCTGAAAGAGCAGCAAGAGCACTAAACCCCTGAACCATTTCTATAGTCTCTTTTTAGAATTTTTATGTTCAAGAAGACCAGGAAAAGCATCATGGGGCAGATTCCTTCTTGAGCAGGACAGCTTGGAAGGCAGGGCACATTCCCCTAGAGACTGGCATGTGCAGTATGGGAGTGTGGGCTATGGAGTCACCCCAGCCTCAGGCCATCCTGTGTGTGAAGCAATGGAGATGTTTCCAGGGGCAGGAGTTCTCCAGGGTGGGGTAGGGACTGGCTCTAAAATCTGGACCTCTCTGTGTGCTTGCATCTCTTACCTTTAAAGCTGAATGCCAGCTGTTATCCATCTCAACCTCCAGCCCTGGCAGAGGCTTGCCTGTCTGCACCACCTTGTCTCTTTCCTTTCTAGGACTCAGAGGAAAACTACAAACTTCCTCACTTCCTACTGAAAGCCAACCTTGGGAAAACCTGATGGTTGAAACCCACTAGGATTTGGCAAATGGATGATGTTCAAGCTGAAGAGATATGATGGGATGAAGCAGGGCCAGACCCATCTCTATGGGAGACGCATGGGAAAGTTATGCAGGCAGAAATGTAGGAGGCCCAAGTATCAGTTTCAGGCCACAGGTAAAGAGGTTCTGCAAGACGTAGTTCCAGAGACAGGCCTGCCACAGGTCAAGGTGGCCATGCCTAGAGTACCAGGGCAGGAAACTGGGACCAAGTTGGTTATTACCTCCAAGGTAAAGTGAGCAAAAGATGGTGCAAAGTTGACGAATGTGTGAACCAGATAAAGGGTGATTGTTCCTAAGCCACCATCTCAAGTAGGTGGACAGATGCCAAAGGAATAGCTTGTAACTTGGCCAGGTCAAGGAATTTGGGCCTTGATGGGGACAATGAAGCCCTTTCAAAAACCTGTAGTAGGTAGGGTCAGGGAAAGATATATCAGACAGCCCCTCCTTGCCTCTCCCCTCCCGCTCTCTTTCCCTCTCTTCCTTCCCTCCTTTGTTCCTTTTCTTCCTTCCCTCCTTTCTTCTTTCTCTCCTTCCTTCTCTTCCTCCTTCTTATCACCAGCCTCAGCGCTGTGAAATGACCCCTCATCCCTACAGGAGCACTTTTTTTCTGGACCCAACAAAAGCCAAAAAAGAAAATAAGCTCAGATCCTTCTGACAGAGGGAAAGCCATCCTCTGCCAAGCCCAATCCTTTGACTTACACTCACAACCTTAAATAAAGCCTTTGAAAACTTACAGCCAAGACCTTAAACATGGTCTTTGAAGTCCCTTGTCCATTGAAGTTGCCTTTCTTTGAAACCATGAAAGGATGAGAGGGTTTTCTTGGAAGCAGTTAAATCCCACATGCAATTTGCAGCATTTATCGAGAGAGAACTGCTAGCCATGGAACAAGAGGTCTAAGCTCAGTCCTTTCTCAATGGTGACAGCCAGGTGGTTGGCAGTGTGGCCAGGGGATTAAAACACTCTCAGAGGGAGGCATTCCATCGTGAGCCAGTTGGATGATTTCAACCAGGTCACCAAATCCTGTGAAACCTTCATTTTTCTCAGTCCTGAAAGGGAAGAGGGCAACATCTGGCCTCCCTCTGAAGACTTCTTCCCTTCCTTGCTCATGGGTTTCCATATGTGCCTACCAGGGCATCTAGCTATTGATATCTAGTTGATTTTTCTCTCCCAGTGAAGAGTTCCAGTTCCCCATGGCAACAGATGGATGTCTAGAAAGGCAATTAGCACCAGAAATAAGACTGTGATCATGAGCAGGAGGGTGGGGGAGCTGAGGCCGTGACTCAGTTGATCAGTTGCTCGTCTAGCATTCAGGAAGACCTGAAATCAATTTCCAGGACCACACAAACCAGGTGTGGTAGCACATACTATAATCCTGGCATAAAGCGACATGACTGTAAGGCTACTCTCAGCTACATATTGAGTTTGAGGCCAGCCTGGGCTACCTGAGAATCAGTCTAAGTGTGGTCGAGAGGAAGAGGAAGAAAAAGAAAAAAAGAAAAATGAGATGATCTCAGAGAAATGCCCTTTGGCTCTTTTCCTATGCTCAATGCCAGATGATGCTCCGTGGGTGTCAGGAATAGGGTGAAGATGAGTCTTTGTTTCTGCAACATTCTGGGGTGTGTAGAAAGAGGTCAGAGGCTGGTGGGCTTAGGAGCCATCTGGGACTAGAACAGGTCAGGGCTTCACAAAGAAGCAGAGCTGGAGGTTTGGTGAGGAAATGGTAGAATACTGATTCAGAGTACCAGGGATCTTAGAGGAAAACAACTGAACTGAACTTATATGTATATGGTGCAAAGGCATTCACAGCAGTTAATTCAAAGTGGATCATTGGCCAAAATGAAAAAATTGAAAGTTTTAGTTAGAGCCACGCAACCGGTGGTGCACACCTTTAATTCCAGCACTCAGGAAGCAGAGGCAGGCAGATCTCTGTGAGTTCAAGGCCAGCCTGGTCTACAAAGTGAGTCTAGGACACCCAGCGGTTGTTACATACAGAAACCGAGTCTCAAAAAAAACAAACAAACAAAAAATAAAAAAGAAAAGAAAGTTTTAGTTAGAAGAAATCCTTGTGGTGTTGGATTTGGCAAAGATTTCCTAAATTGTACAAAGAAGCATTAAGTATAATACATCATTTCGCTGATCTAAACATCACTGAGATTTAAAACTGGAGCCAGGTTGGGTGGTGCATGGCTTTAATCTCAGCACTCAGGAGAGGCAGAAGTTGCTGATCTCTGTGAGTTCAAGACCAGTCTGGCCTCCAGGCCATCCAGGGCTACAAAGTGAGACCCTGCCTAAAATTTAAAATTGGGCTGGCAAGATGGTTTATTGAGTAAGGGCACTAGTTGTCAAGCCTGATGACCTGAGTTCATTCCCCGAATCCTCCACGGAGAGAGGGTTGACTCTCTGGTTGTTCTATGGCTTCTGCATGCATGCTATGGCACACATGTACCCAGAGACACATACATACATTGCATGAACACATGGATACACATAAAATTTAACTTTGACATTTTATTTATTTATTTTTAAGACAAGTTTTCACTGTGTAGTTCGAAACTTGCTATGTAAAACAGGCTGGCCTTGAACTCACAGAGACTCACCCACCTCTGTCTCTGGAGTGCTGGGATTAAATGCTGCAACAATAATAAATATAAAATAAAACAAAAATAAAATAGGGAGTAACCAGTAGTCTTGGTCCCTTGGTAAAGACTGGACTCCTCAGAAATTTCAGTCAGATGTGGGTGTGGGTTCTGATGACACAGATTCCATCCGCTCTGCTGTCTGTGGGTTCATCATTAGCTCATCGGCAAGTGTGTGTAGTGTGTGTGTGTGTGTGTGTGTGTGTGTGTGTGTGTGTGTACATGTGCAAATGTGTAATTTATGTGAGCATAAACCATAGTGTGTGTATACGTGTGTAATGTGTGTGTGTATGTGTGTGTAAAATACAATCATGGAACTTAACCCAGTAGCAGCTGAGGCAGGAGGATTATGATTTTGAGGCCAACCTGAATTATATAGATCTTTAAGGCCAATCAGAGCTATATAGTGAGGGCCTGTCTTAAAAACTAATTGTAAAAACAAAACATCTCAATTATAGAAGACAAATAACTCAATTTATAAATGCACACTGTTCAGAGAGTGTCACCAAAGAAGATAGATAGCATGAGGAAAGATGCTCAAGGCCATTAATCACGGTGGGTAGGGGAACACCAATGAAAACCACAATGAGATACTATGATATATATTTGCCTAAAATTAAAACTACTGAACACATCAAATGCTGATAAAGCCTTGGGACAACTGAGACTCCCATAAACAGCCATTGGAGTTGTAAGATTGTTTAATCACTTTGGAAGACAGTTTGACAACTTTTTTAAAGGGTAAAGACAGACTTGTCACATAGGCAAGCCGTTCCACCCCTGGGTGCTTACCAATGAGATAAAGGCATATATTCACATAAACACTTGTCCACGGGCTTGGGATATAGCTCAGTGGTGATCACTAGCTTAGCATGTGTTGAGACCCTGGTCCTCAGCACTACCCCAGCCAAACCACAAGAAAAAAACTCAACACCCACACGTGTAAACACATTGTGTTAGCTGTTTTATTCATAATAGTCCCCAAACTAGAAACCACTCAAAGACCCATTAACATGTGAGTAAACACATTCTGGTGTGTACATGTTAGCAAAATTGTATTTTACAAATAAAGAGCAATGTATTTTTTTTTCAAACAATGGTGTGGGTGGACTTTCAAATAATGGTGTGCTGTAGGATGAAAGAAGAGAGATAAAAACATAAGAATACTGTATGATACCATTCAAAAACAATTCTAGAAAGCATAAGGAAATCTGAAGTGAGTGACTACACGTGAGTAGCTTGCTGGGTGTGGGGCAGGAAGAAGGGGATCTCAGATGCACACAAGGGATTAATGGAGGATGACATGAAGTCAAGTGATGCAGGTAGTCATTGTCTGACCATGGTAAGAGGTTACAAGGCAGATATATATCAAAGCTCATCAGATCACAGACTTTAAATATGTGCAGTTTATTGAAGCTGTTTAAAAGAAGGAGGATGGACCAGGTGTGGTGGGTGACTCATGCTTATAACCCCAGTACTTGGAAAGCTGAGGCAGGGAGATTGCTGTGCATCAGAGGCTAGACCAGGCTACTACTATATGATTCTGCATATATACATATATATATATCATATGATATATATATATGTGGTGTGTGTGTACATATATGTGTACAAAACATATATATCAGTAGTCTTGGTCCCTTGGTGAAAAGCAGTCACTCCTCAGCAGCTCCAGTCAGATGTGGGTGTGGGGTCTGATGACGCAGCCTATAAATTCCATCTGCTCTGCTATCTGTGTGTTCATTGCTAACTCAGTTAAACCTTGACAACTCGTTCCCAGTTGGTTCCTGGAGGGCAGGGACTGGGTTTTCTATATCAAGTCTATCCTGTTGAGGAAGGGGATAATGACAATGATGAAGCAGCTTCCACAAGTGGCATCAGAAGGGATGGTTATCACCGGGATCCTGACGAGTCACCTAACCACGGGCCAGTAACACCAGTGCCCTTCCTGTCATGTCTGTGAGGTGTGAGTGGCTCACTCTGGGAGGCCTCCCAGCAGAGCTGAGGAACTGGATGAGGCAGAGCAAGATGCTGAGTCAGATCAGCTCCTGGAAGAACTGGACCACTGGGGCTCACTCTTCAGGTCTGGGCTGTCCCATAAGACAACTCTTACATAATCTACAGCGAACTGTGATCTTCAGGAGCCAGGACGTCAATGCCATGCATAAGGTCCTCCTCTGTGATTGCTGAACCCAGATTCCAACCTTTCCCACATTGACCTGATTAACGTTGTCATGACCCTGTGGTCAGACTCGTTCTGCAGGGCACACATGAAGGCTGACAACAGCGTGAATCCAAAGCTGAAGTTCTCTGCCTTGGAGAAGCCAGGCCGGCAAACCTAGAGCTAATACCTGTTTCGTTCAAGAGCCTGCCATAGTGATGTTCTCGTGGGCTTGAGTAAGTCAAAGTAGAGACTAGACTGAGAATGCAACCTGGCCATCCTTCCAGTTATCTGCCCTCCTCTCCTTGGTAGCACTGGCCCTGCTAAAGGAAAGCTTGATTCAAAAACTCAACCTCAGAATGGAAATGTTAGGTTTACTGCTCGAATGACAAAGGAAATAGCCAGCTAGCTCTTGGTTTGATGTCCTGGGTGGTCTGTGTGTGTGGGGGAAATGGGGGGTAGAGATGAGACAGAAAGACAGGGAGGAGGGACAGAGATAGAGAGAGAGACAGAGAGAAAGAGAGGCAGAGAGAG
The DNA here is from genome assembly GCA_907164525.1 of Lophiomys imhausi. Taxonomy (NCBI): domain Eukaryota; kingdom Metazoa; phylum Chordata; class Mammalia; order Rodentia; family Muridae; genus Lophiomys; species Lophiomys imhausi. Next base: position 2,406,714 of record CAJQZJ010000896.1, on the reverse strand, counting down.
GAAAGGGAGAGACAGAGAGGTCTTTTTTTTTTAAAGATTTATTTATTATGTATACAGTGTTCTGTCTGCAGGTATATCTACAGGCCAGAAGAGGGCACCAGATTTCATTATGGATGGTTGTGAGCCACCATGTGGTTGCTGGGAATTGAACTCATGACCTCTGGAAGAGCAGCCAGTGCTCTCAACTGCCGAGCCATCTCTCCAGCCCCCAGAGAGGTCTTGTAGACCAGGCTGGCCTTGAACTCAGAGATCCGCCTGCCTCTGCCTCCCGAGTGCTGGGATTAAAGGCGTGTGCCACCATGCTCAGCTCTGGGACATCCTTTAAATAACACACTCCTTTCCTGGGCATCCACAGACTAGTCTGGTTTTCAGAAATCACCTGCAGGTATTTACTCAGGCACACCCAGGAAGAAGCAAAAAGCTCCTTCTAGCCAGGTTTCTCTTCTCTGGGGCTGTCTTAGGTTTTTGTTTTGTTTTCTGGCTGTTTGTTATTTATTTTGATGTTTTGCTTTTGTTTTTGTTTTTTGCCTCCTCAAATAGTTTATCCTGACTTTGAGAAAGGCCAGGTGGCAGACCATGGTGTAGGTTATGCATGGCAAGCTGCACTTCATCTCTATAAGGTTGTCTGTACCCTGCTGGCTTCCAGGGACACCACAGAACTTGCTGTACCCCCATGTTAATTCAGCTCCACAATAGTGGAGAACCCAAACCTTCTAGATGTCTTACCCAGCAGCCATCACTGAGCCAGGGACCCTAGGAAGTCCTCCAGAAGAACTGGAATGGAAACCGTGTGCCTAGAGGGACCCTGTGCTCAAGGCAAAACTGAGTTGTTTCTCCCCAGACTATGGTATGCTGTCCCAGTATGTGTGTCCCCACTACATTGCACTTGTATTTTATTAGAATGCCATCTCCCCAGGACAGCGTTGGTGGCCATTGATATGTAAATGAGGATATGAACAAGCAAGGCAGGGGAGTTGGAGGAGGATGGGGTGGTGGGCAGAGAGAATGAACCTACCTCAGTTCTCTGATATACACCTGCTAACTAATGTTCCCCTTTTATCCGCAGGTTTGCACCCTAGCAGTAGGGTAATGGGGAGTCCACAACCAGGGACTGCTTGGGAGATGAATGCACAAATGTCACCTGACAGACATGATTTGGGGGGAGGCTTAGCTCCAGATTAAAGAGACAAGGTTGTGAGAGAAGACAGGGTTGAGGCTTCCTGGGGATCCTGGAACCTGATCTGGGAAGTGCAGAGCGTAGTCAAAGTAGGCTTGAGGCCCAGTGCAGAAAATCAGGAAAGTTGCTAAGATAGTTGTCAAATCTGGCATTTCTTTGGTTGCAACTCACAGTTGTCATTGTGTGTTTCCCTCCTCCAACTGCATTTTATTTATTTGTTTGTTTGTTTATTGTGTGTGTGTACACGTGTGCATGCATGTATGTATATGTGAGTGTGTTTGGGTGCATGCACGCCATAGCCTGTGAGGTCAGAGGACAAGCAGTCAACTCATGGGGATTGGTTCTCTCCTTCTACTGTGTAGGTCCTAGGTATCAAACAGGTCATTAGGCTTGGTGGCAAGCACCTTTATCTACTGAGCCACCTCATCAGCAACACCATCAGTGTTCTTGTCTCAAGTTCTCTCTGGCTTCCTGAAGAGCAAAAGTACCGATCAACAGAAGATTCTAAAGAGAGACTACATTTGCTAGCCTTGCAATCAGTACCAGGTCTTCCTCAGGGCGAGGCACTTCAGAAAGTTCTTTTTAGCTCCCACAGGCCACAAAGAAACACTTACTAAATTTGCCCAGAGGGATTTCCCCATAACTGTTCCCACCTATTCATCATGCAGAGTCTGGAGCAAAATTGGAGTGAGTCTAGAGGCACTTACTCGTGATTCTAAGATCTCAAACCTCAAAGAGTTAACTCCATTTTGTAAACATATAATCAGCTCCCAAGGAGACTGTGGCTTCAAGGTCTTAATTAAATGAAAATGATGCTGGGATGCCTATGGCCACCAGCCCTACAAGTGTGTCCCTCTCCATCTGCAGCTGCACGGCTCACGTCACTCTGCCACAGTTTGCTGTAAGATTCTGAGAGGATGCTTCTCCCCTGAAATCAGGGTCCTGCTTGTAAACCCTTCAGCATTTACATCAGGATACACCAGATAGCCTGTCTGCCACTGTGCTATTGGGGGCCATTCATCTCCCCTGTCGGAGAAGCGCTTCCTCCCTGAAGCTCTTTGACTGGTGATTCACGCAGTGAGCGCTAGCAATCTTCCCTTAACAACAGCCAGTTCTCTCCACGTGGCCCAGAAAAGACAGTTAAGAGAACAGAGAAATGAGAAGCAGTTTAGAAGCAAGTATGCTAAAGTACACTCAGCTTCCCCATCTCCACAAGCCTGTCTCCCTGCTGTTCCTCAAAAGAAAAAAGTGGCCAGAGGGACCTGTAGCTTCTTGACTCTGTTGCCATGGTCAAGTTGCTACTCTGCTTTGAGCCTCAGTTTCCTCACCTGTGAAATGACCATGATTGTGATGATAAAGAGGAATGTGTGTTTGATGAGAGTCTCAGCTAAACACCCCAGCAGTGAAATCACTGTTAGTTTATTACAAGACAAAGGGGGAATCTGCCTGTTGTACAACAGTTTCCTCTGAGATGGAAGCAGGAAGGGAAACACCTCAAAATGTTTCAGGAAGTCCCTGAAACTGACTAGAGTCGCTGAGCTCATCCCTGCCAGAGTAACCAATAAAAGCAGAGACTCCCATTCAGAGAAAGTAAAGTTGGGCTGCATAGATGATTTTGAGACCAGACCAGCTGCCTAGAAGAAGCAGAAACCAGCAAAGTTACCTGGAAGAGGTATAAACTAACTGAGGCACCTGAAAAAGACACTCTCCAATCTGGTAAGCTGCCTGCATGATACACAGTGTACCTCAAGTTCCTAGTTTTAAGAGCTGTCACCCATGCTGGGATGGAATTTGGTGATGTACCTGTCTTTGAGTCATTTATTCTCCTGTAAGTAACCCCAATGAAACTCATTGGTTTACCAAATTGGACTTTGGTAGCACCCATACTTTGGTCTGTGTGGGTTTCCTCATTGGGGTGAGTATATGTGTGTGTTCTGTCTCCCCAAGAAAAACTTTGTCATACAACTCTATCTCTCAAGCTAGTTGGGTGAAATGGGGTCATTGTAAAAATGCATAAATGCATATGCGCATTCACACCTAACTAAGGCGTGCACCACTATGCCTAGCCTTACACTATTTCTTACTTATTATTTAAGCCGGAGAGTAGTTTTGGTAATCACTTTTCTTTTACTAGCAATTATCCCATTGATTTTACTCGATGAGACAAAGGCCAACCAGAGTTTGCTGTTTTGGTCTGTCATGGGAGTTTCTGTACGTTCCCACTGAATAGTATATTATTATTGTTGCTGTTGTTGCTCTTATTATTGCTAGGTGCTGAACCCAGAGCCTCACATGCCAGGCAAGTACTCTGTCACTGGGCTGGGTTCTCCCCCATTGGTTAGTTTTAAGCATTATTTTGGGCTGAAGCCTTAGTGACCAAAACAGTAATGAACAAAATATACTATCCCATTTACCAGAAATGAAGAGGGCCAAGAGAAGGATTAAGTTCCATGACTGGGGCCATTGAGGGAGAAAGGGACTCATACAAACTCCAAATAGACACAGACCTGATGGGTTGAGGATCTTTTTGCAGAAATCATGATCACTGTGCCAGTGAAACTCAACATGCTCACAGGATGTCCTCCAGAGAATCCAAGACTGGAAAGGGGAGAGGACACAGGGCATTGAGTCTCAGGGTACCAGGCAGAGCAGCAACAGGTCACTGATCTTGAGATTAGATAACCTGTAGTCTTTATCCTGAAATAAAACCTTAGTAATTTTATCTTGGTATGGGTTTTTGTTGTTGTTAGTTTTCATTTGGATTTTAGGTTTGTTTTTATGAGACAGTCTTATGTAGCCCAGGCTGACCTTCAACTCCTGATCTTCCTGCCTCTACCTCCACAGTGGTAGGCTTAAAGGCAAGTGCCACCCTGTCTGGCTTGGGTTTGTGTTTTATGAGTAATGCCTGATGGGAAAACACAAAATGCAGGAGAGACTAGGGGTCTCCATTCATTTGTGTTCTTGCCTTTGGCCTCCTTTCCTCTTCCCTTCCCCGCCTGCAGCTGCCACCCAGTGAGGGCACCCACCTTGGTAGGGGTCTGGACCTACGCACAGAAAGTATTTGGGCCTTTGTGTCAAACTATGGGGCAGGCCTCGGGCACACTGTGGGTCTACACCTCAGCTATGAGGGCTGAGGAAGTTGAATGTTGAATAGCAAACGTTAACTACCCATTGCAGGCGAAGGGAAGCTGTGGAAATGCCTTTCCTGCTTTGTGAACTAGGGTACTCTACTTTTAACTGGTGCTGGGACTCACAAATTATGTGGCTAGCCCTTGCAGCAGGGCTCTACTGAGGTAAGAGTCCCAGGACCAGCAAAGCTGGAAAGAGCTTCACTGTGGACAGGAAGCCTGAGGTGGTGAAGCTGGACTCAAACCCCAGAGACCAGGGGAGTTCATACCCAGCCACATGAGGTATTTTTGCAGCATTCAGTAGCCTGGCAGTAAAGAATTAGATGAATGGGTGTGTCTTTTGCTTCTGTTGAGAGCACTGGGGACTATGACACATCTTTGTAAGATTGTACATTGGAGCAGGCAGTGATGGTGTTTTCTTTTAATCCCAGCACTTGGGAGGCAGATGCAGGTGCAACTCTGGGTTTGAGGCCAGCCTGGTCTACACAGTGAGTTCCAGGATAGCCAGGGCTACATAGCCAGACTCCGTCTTGAAAAAATACAGAGAGAGAGAGAAAGAGAGAATGTATGTTGTACAACCTTGTGGGAAGCACACTTTACTAGTGAAGTTCAATTCCTGCACATGTGCACAAGGAGACAAGATTAAGCGTGGCACCAAAGACAAGATCCCCAAACCATCTTTTTTTTTTGTTTGTTTGTTTTGTTTGTTTTTTTTTTTTGTTTTTTTGGTTTTTCGAGACAGGGTTTCTCTGTGTATCCTTGGCTGTCCTGGACTCACTTTGTAGACCAGGCTGGCCTCGAACTCACAAAGATCCGCCTGCCTCTGCCTCCCAAGTGCTGGGATTAAAGGCGTGCGCCACCACCGCCCGGCCCAAACCATCTTTATAGAACCTGGATATGGCAGTGTGTCCTTGCAATGAGCTCACACAGAGCAGCAAAGACCAATGGATTATAGCTACATGTGATGACAGGTAAGACACTGGATCAGCCCTGTGGGTACACAGTCTTTATGAGCCACAGTTCTGTGGCCTTGAATTGTCTGAGTTCTAAAATACGGAAGGGGTGTGTCACTGTTTGTAGTCAGTTGTACCCAACCCTCCAAGAGTCCAAAGTCTGAACTTCTACAACTACAAATGGATTCCCCTGAGTCAAGACTGTGGCTGTTGTAAACCCAAGAGTTATGATGGTTTCTGGTCCTGTAGCGATGCCCTGGGCACCACTAAAGGCTGAGTAGCAGGGTCAAAGACAAAAACCTGGGCACACCAATATGAGGGATTGACCATATATTGAGAAGTCAGAGGAGATCAGAAAAGCTGATGAAATTGGAAGTTTTAAAGACTAGTTACCAAAACTCGCTAAGTACTAAGAAGTCAGTCAACACCATGAAGAACAAACATGTGTCAGTTAATAACTTGACAGTTAAAATCATTGGTGGTTAGAGATGTAGATTGTTTGTCCAGCTTGGTCAAGGTCCTAGGGTAGCACTGAAAGGAGGAAAAAGTTCTTGCCTGGGCTCTAGCTGTAGCTCAGAGGTAGAGTGTTTGTTTAGTTGGGTTCAGTTCTCCAGGAGGGGGAGAGATGGAGGGAGAAGTCATCATTAGCGAATGTAGCAACTGCAGTTTGGATAGACTCGTGGCATGAAGCCTTAGTGGGAAGTAAAAAAAAAAAAAAAAGCTGAAGATTTAGAAGTACAACACGTGGGCTCTTTTCAAGAAGTTGGTCAAGGGCAGATAAAAACTCCAAAGGGAAGGGGGGTGGGAGAGTAAGATTTTCTAGCATAGAGAAAAATTATGTTTCTAGGGTGAAGGAAGGAACCAGACACAGGGAAGGATAAGAGGGTCAGAGAATCAGAAGGAAGGGTAACTTACTGACTCAGATCCTGCAAGAGGCAGGAGAGGGTGGGAAAGGGAGCCCTGAAGGAGAGGATTGTAGACTAGGTACATCATGGGATCTGCATCACAGAAGGGGGCAGAAGTTTAGATCATTAGAAACAAGTGGGGAGGACAATTGAGGTGTGCTGGGTAAGCAGGAAACTGAGAACCAGAGTCCTGGCAGATGTGAATGAAAGGACTGGCAAAGAGCTGAGCTGTCCCGCATCTGCGCTACTTTTCTTTTGTCCAGCGCAGCGTGACAGCCCTGAGCCTCTTCAGAGATGATGGAAGCAGGATTATTCCAGGCTGGGGTAAAGCTGAGAGGGTTCAGCTAGCCATGGAGAGTCACAGACACCCAGAGATACGTGGCCAATGGCGGCTCTGAGAACAGCTGGGGTTGGCAGACAAAAAGGGCCACTTGCAGTTTCTTTTCCAAAGAGAAATCAGGAATTATGAACTATTGTGAATTTCAAAGATAATAAATAGGAAAGCCATCGGGATGACGAGAGTTGGTGTTTTCAGCATCACAACAGCAACCTGCACTCCACCTGGCTGAGTCATAAGCAGGGTCAAGTGCTTTCTATGAGCACATGACCTTTGGCTTTCCCCGTTGTGTCTGTCCCATACACACAGAAGTAATAACAGGATGAGCTTCTCATCTTCATTCTCCACCTGATAGGTGCCTGCTGCTTCAGGTGCTTAAGAAGAAAAGCTTGCATTACACACATCTGCACCGAACAGTTTTGGTCAACCTTACGAGGTATTGAAAAGTTGATTGCAGTGAAAACCAGTACACACAGCCATTGTATTTCTGGATGAGGACCAAGTTCTAAGCTGTGCAGCAATGCCTAACCGTCATGGTAACTCTTAAGCATTTCTAACCATTATAACAACTCCTAAGCATCTCTGAGAAATTTTGTCAGTTCAGGGATGAAGTGGGTAGGTAGGTAAGGGTGTGTGTGTGCATGTGCGTGTGCATGTGTGTGTGTGTGTGTGTGTGTGTGTGTGTGTGTGTGTGTGTGTGTAGGTGTACATGGGGAGGTCAGAGGATAATTTTCAGGAGACAGTTCTCTTCTTCCACTGTAGGTTCTGGGGATTGAACTCAGGTTGTCAGGCTTGTAGGCAGCAAGCACTGTTACCCACTGAGCCATCTCACCAGCTCATAGCTTTTAATTCATTTCAGCTAGTTCTCTCTCTCTCTCTCCCCTCCCTTTCTTTCTGACATGGTCTCCAGCCTAGGCTAGCCCTTGAATTCTGTGTGTAGCTGAAGATGACCTTGAGCTCCTGATCATCCAATCTCTATATTGAGATTATAGGATGTGCCACCAGGCCAGGGAAACTCAGTGTATGCAGGCCTAAGGGCAACTTATTATTTTATCACTTTACTTTTATTTACCACACTGAGGGTTGAACTCTGGGTCTTACATATGTTAAGCAAGTACCCCTGAGCTGCAGCCTCAGCCCTGCATCACTTCTTTAATGCGGAGAGAAAGAGAAGTATGAATAAACAGTACCATTAGATATATAAGTAATTTTTAACATTTTAGAGGGATAAATTGTGAAAAAGCAAAAATAATTTGCTGAGGATGTAGCTCAGGTGATAAAGTGCCCAATAGGGTTCAACCCCCAGGACTCCCCAAGATTCCATAAGCTGGGCATGGTGTGTCATATCTGTTATCCTGATAATGGAAGTTTGCAGAAGAAAAATGATTCAGTACACATAAACAAAATGATAACTGAAGGATATGTCTGCTTCCTCCTAGAGGAGGCCACTGTCACTTGTCACCCAGGAACACCACTTCAGAGGCACCTTTAAACCTGTATCCTGGGCTGGAGAGATGGCTCAGCGGTTAAGAGCACTGGCTGCTCTTCTAGAGGTCATGAGTTCAATTCCCAGCAACCACATGGTGGCTCACAACCATCCACAATGAAATCTGGTGCCCTCTTCTGGCTGCAGGTGTGCATGCAAACAGAACACTATACATAATAAATAAATAAATCTTAAAAAAAAAAAAAAAACAAAAAACCTGTATCCAGTGAGTTCACACTAAACTTCCCACCTCTTATCATTGCATTATGAAATCCAGCTCTCCAGGGCTCAAGTCCCATGGCTTAGTTGTGCCCCCCATCCACCATAGGAAACCACTACCATCTCTGTGCTCTAAGGAAAGAGTATCAGAAGGCATTGAGGATGTTGTATGGCTAGCCTAAGGAGGAAGCAAAGGATGTCACAGGCACCCCTTTGAAGGTTAAGTGACCCCTTCATTAACAAATCATGTCACATCTGTGAGTAATCTAGAGCCTTGTAATCTGTGCTTTTTTAGAGTTCCACAAAATTTAAGATTAAACAAGCTTAGAATGATGACATCTGTCTACCTGGTTGTTATCCGGAAATAACATGGTATGGGTGTTCTTTCTTCATGGATCATCCTAACATGCCCTAGCAGTAACAATCTGGGTGGCCATCTGTCCTTGGGGTGTCTCAAGAAAAGAGTTAGGCAGAACTACTCAGACCAGAGGGTCCTGAGGCCTGAAGAGAAGAGATTCTGTATAAAAATAAACAAACAAACAAACAAACAAATAAATAAATAAATAGCAAACAACACAAGCAAAACCCAAGGTGCCCTGCATGCTATATAAGACCCTATAAGCTTTAAGGGTCTACTTTGTCTTGGGAAGTATTGCAGTATCTCATGGCCCATATGTTTAGCTGCAAGGTCTTCTGGGGGAAAAGGGGCGCTGCTAGAAAGTCCTTCAGAGGTTAAAGAGCATATAGGCCAAACAGGATCAAGGAACAGAATGGGGTATGCAAACTGCAGAATGCCAAACCACATATTGGGTCTTCTCCAGTGTCCTGGGAAACAGGTTAGCATTGATGATAGATTTTTTGGGGGGAAGGGGGGATTTCAAGACAAGATTTCTCTGTGTCCTGGCTGTCCTGAACTTGCTTTGTAGACCAGGCTGGCCTCAAACTCACAGAGATCTGCCTGCCTCTGCCTCCTGAGTGCTGGGATTGAAGGCGTGCACCACCATGCCCAGCTACGATGCCAGATATTTTAAGAGGTTGCCAGGAGATATGAGTCCACCGATGGAACTAAATCCACAGAGGGGCACAAACAGATGAGGCTCTGGGCTGGCATGGAATGGCTGTCAGGAATGAGGGAAGTACAACACCCACCTCTATTCATTCTTTATTCTGGGAGACAAAGAAATCCATTGCCCAAAATCCATTGCCTAGGAATGTGAGGTCCACTGAGCCCCCAGAAAGAGGCATTATGGCAGTAGAAGAGATACCATCATTAGGGTCAAAGTCTCTCCTCAATAGGCAAATTAAACAGATGAGTAATAGTGAAAAGTTCAAAAAGAGATGTATTCAGTTTGGCCACATTGGGAAGAGGAATAAGAAGGTCCAGTGATGCCCCAAGTATATCTTCCTGGTCCTGGCAGGAGGCTTTGCTCTAAATAGAGAGCAAGAAGCATACACAAGCAATTCTTGTCCATTCTACTCAGCATTCATCCTGGGTCACTGTCAGCTCCAAGACTCTCCTGCACGGTGGTCTGACAAGTTGTCAGAAATGTGTAAAACCTCTTACTGGGAGACAAGTTTCTCCACTGGCTAGTACCCGGTTTCAGCCTTGTCCTTCTCCCAGCATGAGATTCCTGGGAAAATTGCAATTTCTGGTAGACCATTGTTTCACTAGTCTGATAGCCAAAGGGAGAGTATAAATGTCCCTCGGGATAGCTTCAGTCCTGCAAAGATGATTGATTACAGGGAGAGAGATCCAGCTTTGCCTGGTTATGCATGTGCTGGGCACTTTTATAATACAGTGAGGTATGATGATGGCACTTTTTCAGGGTAGGAGCTGGGCTTTGTTCCCTGATTTTCTGGTCCAAGCCAATGGAGATCTCTGGAGAGTTGGAGATGCACAAGGGCTGACTCCATCATCCAAGGTGCCTGGCTGTTCTCACTATCAGCTGAAGATGAACAGGAAGGTCTCAGTCTTTGTCCCAGCTTCACCAGAGGGTCCAGGCTCCTGCCTTAGGCTCTGCACTGCACATTCAGCCACTCACTTAAAATGGTGCAGGCTCTCTCTACTGCTGTCCACATTTGTCCACCACAGTTCAGTCTTTTTCCACTGCTTAACTTTCTCGGGAATGAAAGATGCATTTTATCTCTCAGACCCCCAGAGAGGCTGCCTTCCTAGGCCCACAGGCAAGGCCTGTCATCTCTGCCCTTTCAGCCTTCAGTAGAGGGAGATGGAAGTGGGATGTTTCTTTCATAACCCCAGGAAGCTACATTGCTTATTCAGCCTCCAAGAAAATTGATAACCCAGACGCAAGGGCACACATGATGTATGAAACAAGTGAAGCTTCAGGCAGACCCAGGTTCTTTCCCTTTCCAGACCTTAATAAAGTTATTCAATTTCTTTGACTTTACAATTTATTTTTAATTACATTTACTTAGTGTGTGTGTGCACGTGCATGCGCCCATAAGTGTGGGTGCACACGCCCATTCGAATGTGAAAGGTATTGTGTATGCATGGATATCATCAATTCCTCTCTTCTACCATGTAGTACCAAGGACTGAACTCAAGTGATTAGTGGTGGCAAACACCTTTACCTACAGAGCTGTGTCACCTGTCCCTTGGATTTCCTTTTCATAAAATAAGTATTACTGCAGTTATGAGGATTACACTGATGCCATGTAGGTAAAACAACTGGCACCTGATGTGGCCTGTAGTTGGCGTCTAAAGAATGTTAGCTTCTTTATCTCCCAATCCAGTGAGCCCAGCATGCCAGTGGACCTGGTTCCCTTGCTAAAACCTGAGTAAGAACATCCTGAGAATGAGAATAGGCAGGAACAATATTCATCCAACCAACATGTCCACAAAATGTCTGTGCTGACTGCCCTGGAACACCAATTTCACATGAAGATTTTATGTTTTAATTTTTTCTTTAAATATTGAGATATTAGGGAGAAGTACCAAACATGGTAACACACACCTTTAATCCAGGCACATGGGAGGCAGAGGTAGGTGGATCTCTGTGAGTTAGAGGCAAGCTTGGTCTACAAAATGAGTCCAGGACAGCCAGGCCTACATAGTGAGCAACCATTTCAAAGGAAAAAAAAAAAAAAACAGCGAAGAGGATACAAATTTTGTGCTAATTTTAAAGAAAAATGTGAGCTGTTGGACCCAGACCCTGAACTTCTCATTCAGCGGAGCTTACACACACTGGTGCTCAAAGTCATGGCCTCAGGTCACTTCTTAAGGATCCCCATCCTTCCCTGCTGCAAGTCATGAACCCTGTGAAATCAGTTCACAGATGGAGAGGGGCCAAGGACCAATCCGGAAACCACAGTGGCCCCGGGCTTGCTGCTCTTGCTCTCCTCAGAGCCTGGCTCACACAGTCTCTCCCCTTTCTAACTTATGAGTCATCCTGGAGCCAAATCTTCTGCAACCATCGCGTTGGATTCTCAAGAAAAGGCACTCCCATTTCTAGGAACACTTCATGAGATTTGCTTTGTGTCAAACCTAGGATGTTCAGCCAGGTTCAACTTATTTTCCTCACACCCATCTTGCCACCGCTGAGATCACCCTGTGAGGTCAGATGATGAGATATGACTGGGAGGTGACCCTAACCCCTACAGTTGGGCTACCTGTGTGCTACTGGGCTCACATCTGTGGGCTGCTCTTAGTTCAAGTAGGCCTGGGCTGGGACGGGGTCTCCTGTTCATGTTCTGACCATGTACATCCTTCCTGGAATTATCTTAACTAATTCAATATATAAACAGAAAAATGGTATCAGAGATTAAATGGTGGGAATGTAGCAATTTTTACTTTGATTACTTCGATTGCCTCTGTTTTCTTAGTAAAATACCATGAGAATGTATTATTTATGTACACGATGCTATATTATCATGGTAGAAAAAGAAAAGTAAGGTCAACATGCCTCTCCAGTAGTTGCTTCCTGGCAATTTTACATTCTGAGTTCAACCTCAAATTTTATTTAATTTAAACAATCGTATTTATTTATTTATAGATAATGTCTCACTGTATAGCTCAAGCAGTGTGCCAAGGCTGGTCCTGAAATTATGACTTTCCTGACTCAACCTCCCAAGTACTGGGAGTATAGGTAGGGACTACTGCAGTGGCTTAAGTTAAATTTTTTGTTTGTTTTTGTTTTTTGAGACAGGGTTTCTCTGGGTAGCCTTGGCTGTCCTGGAATTCACCCTGTAGACCAAGGCTGGCCTCGAACTCACAGAGATCCACCTATCTCTGTCTCCTGAGTGCTGGGATTAAAGGTGTGCGCCGCCGCCACCACCTGGCTTCAAAATTTAAAATAGAAAGCACAGAATATTTTTTCCACGGGTGGAAAGAACTAGAAACCCAATGGCTTGTACATACTTTCCTTGATAAGGCTGAACATAAATAGTATTTATTCACTAGGCTTTAGGTACTATTAAAGTTATCATCTTATGAATCAAAATCACATCCACACAAAATAATTGGCCAACTGTTGGTGGGGTAAAAGAAGACAAAATTTAAAACTATGGACTTGGGAAGCCACATCCCCCCCCCCCCCCCAGCGCGCGCCAGAAAACATAGTAACCATGGCAGGAATGCCAGATGTGAAACTGTAGTACTAATTCACACAACAAGGACTATAATTGTCACCATGCTTTAGGCACGATTGTAAAAATTACAACAGTGAACAAATTTGCAAAAGCTCCTGCCCTTGGGAAGCGACATTCCTGCCAGGGGAGCAGAGAATTCTCATAGAGAATAGCATCCTTCACACAGTATCCATGCTGTTTCGTTTCACCTTGGGAAGGAGAATTTTTCCCCACAACCTTCTCAGACAGTGTGCAGACCTACAGTTTTGTGCCAGCATAAGATAGAGGGGCAACCAGTCATCTGGAGTCAAAGTAACTAGGGAGATGTTTCTCCTTACTCTTTGTGGCATAGAATGGTTCAATCATATCCAATCCATTGACACTGCAGCAAGCTCGTGTTCAAAAAAGGCACAATTTAGTTACAAAAACAAAATGCAACACATTTTTCCATAATCCTTTTTATTTTTTTAATTTTAAGAATATAATTTCAACATTTCTCCTTTCCCTGTCCTTTCTCCAAACCCTCACATGTAATCTTCCCTGCTCTTTTTCAAAATCCATGGTCTCTTTTTCACTAATTGCTATTGCATGCATATATGTATATACATATATATTCCTAAATATACATGTTCAGTCTGTATAATGTTACCATAATGTTTTAAGCAAGTTTAGGGTTTTGTGTTGAGCCTCATTCTTAGCTATCCTCGGTCCCATGGGGCCATGGATTAGACATGCCTAATTACTTCCAGAAAGAGAAATTGAAATGTTCCTGCTATGATGGGGGTCACAACTGAGCCAGAAGACTGGCAGTCCAGGAGTTGCCTCAGTGGGCTACTGAGAGAAGCAAAAATAGGAACATCATTATCTTTTGGAGACAGATTTAGTTACATGTAAGGGACAACATTTCAATAGCTAGACCTATCCCCATGGCTCAGGGAAGAATATTTCCCTAGCTCTGTAGAAGAAGGGACCAGGAGCTGTAGTTCTCTAGGGTATTTCTCTGGACAATGCTATCAAAGTTCTGATATGACCAATGTAACCCTGGCTGATTGGGTCTCAAGCCTCCCTGAAGTACCCAGATCAGGCCAGCCCCAATGTTCCAAGTACATCCAGCTCAGGGAACGCCCTGAGGAGAAGTCCTCTGACCCTGCCATCTCCCTCATGCCCAAAGCAGGGAGAAGGACCTTTGATCTGGAATGAATACAGGAAGGCCGCTGGGCTGGGGGTGGGATGAAGTCATTCAATGGTGGAACACTTGAACTCCATGTTATATATGTGAGGCTCTGGGTCCAATCAATCCCCAGCACCACAAACATAAACAAACCAACCTAAGAGAGGTTGTATTCACTCTCACAAGGCTTCTAGGGCCCATTGCTCTTGAGACAGAGCAGCAAAACCAGCCCCAGTTAGGGCTGATGTGCCTGGATGGCAGTCTGTCAGTCAATACTGGATGTATAATACTATGTATGAAGTCATGGCTTGTGGGCTAAAGGGCACCATGGGATGGAAT
>CAJQZJ010000896.1:2335591-2386510 GCA_907164525.1 Lophiomys imhausi | reverse complement strand
TTTGCTTTGGCTTCTGTGGCACACCATTCTCTGATTGTCACTCCATTCTTTGCTCTGGCTTCTGTGGCACACCATTCTCTGATTTTCTCCAACTCTTTCTGCTCTCATCTTTTCATTTGGCATCTTCCTCCTCTGCTTATTCCTTAATTGTTGCTAACTCTAGCAATTTGGGCCTTCTCTTTGACCCTCTCTAGTGAAGAGGCCAATTCATTTCCATAGCTTTAAAGATGACTTATCTTCTAATAAGTTGATCATTCTACTTCATCAGATCTCATTAGCTCCAAACCACCTCCCAGGCATCTCACCTGGACATACCACATGCAACTCAAACTTACCTCCTGGTTTTTTTGTTTTGTTTTGCTTTTTATTTTTCAAGACAAAGTTTCTCTATGAAACAGCTCTGGCTGTCCTGGATTCACTTTGTAGACCAGGCTGGCCTTAAACTCACAGAGATCTGCCTGCCTCTTTCTCTGGAGTGCTGGGATTAAAGATGTGTGCCACCCACACCCAGCCATTACAGACAGTTTCAAACTGCCATTTGGGTGCTCGGATTTGAACCCAGATCCTTTGGAAGAGCAGTCAGTGCTCTTAACCACTGAGCCGGCTCTCCAGCTCCCTTTAATTAATTTTTATAACTCACCAATTTTTTTTTTTAGGCTTTTTTTTCCAAGACAGGGTTTCTCTGTGTATCCTTGACTGTTCTGGACTCACTTTATAGACCAGGTTGGCCTCGAACTCACAGATATCTGCCTGCCTCTGCCTCCCAAGTGCTGGCATTAAAGGTGTGCACCACCACACCCAGCATTCTCATCTATTTTTATTTTATGAGCACTAATTGTTGTTTTTCCTGCATGCATGTCTTTGTGAGGCTATCAGATCCTCTGGAACTGGAGTTGCAGACAGTTGTGAGCTGCCATGTGGGTGCTGAGAACTAAACCCTAGCCCTTTAGAAAAGTAGCCAATGTTCTTAACTGCAGTATCATTTCTCCACATATCCCCCCCCCCATTTATTTCTTTTCGGAGTTTTCAAGACAGGGTTTCTTTGAATAGCCCTGGCTGTCCTGGAACTTACTCTGTAGACCAGACTGGCCTCGAACACACAGAGACCCACCTGCCTCTGCCTCTCAAGTCCTGGGATTAAAGGCGTGTGCCACCATTGCCCTGCTTCTTTTTTATTTTTAAAGACAGAAAATTATTTATTTGGTTATGTGTATGGGTATTTTGCCTGAATGTATGTTTGTGCACCACATGTGTGTCTGGTGCCCAAGGAGGCCAGAAGAGGACATTAGATTCCCTGGAATTACAGATGGTTTTGAGCTACCAGGTGGACACTATAAAACTGGTCCTCTGCAAGAGCAACAAGTGTTATCTCTCCAGCCCTTTTAACTCCCTTCTCACCTACACCTTATGCCTCCCCTACTCTGCATCTCAGAGAAAAAGCACTGCCATTCTCCCACCTGCTGATAGAAACCTAGACTTCATCTTTGATTTGTCTCTCCTCTATGTCCTCAGGTCCTCACTCAAAAAGTCCTCTGCACTCAGGGGATTGAGGCAGGAGAAGCATAAATAGGAAGCCAGCCTGGACTATATAACATGACACCATCTCAAACACAAACCAAGGGGCCAGGGGAATGGCTCCATGGGTAAAAGTGCTAGCCATGCAATCCTAGCCTGAGCTTCAATCCCAAGGACCACAGGGAACACCCAACACAGTGGTGTGCATGTCTCACCCCAGCACCCCTGCAGTGAAACAGGAGAATCCCCCAGGAGCTCGCAGGCCAGCTAGTTCAGAGTATGGAGTGCAGCTGCAGAAACAAGACAGACCTTGCCTTAAAAAGGGAAACCTTTTTTTTTTTTTTTTTTTTTTGGTTTTTCGAGACAGGGTTTCTCTGAATATCTCTGGCTGTCCTGGACTCGCTTTGTAGACCAGGCTGGCCTCGAACTCACAAAGATCCGCCTGCCTCTGCCTCCCAAGTGCTGGGATTAAAGGCGTGCGCCACCACCGCCCGGCAAAAAGGGAAACCTTTTTGAGAATCAAAACTCCCAAAAGTTGTCCTCTGACCTCCACATGTGCTCCATGGCATAATAAATAAAAGATTTAAAAACTCAACTGAACGAAACCCCCAAAGTCTTCTGAATAAAATTTTTTCTCGGGCTGGAGAGATGGCTCAGCGGTTAAGAGCACTGGCTGCTCTTCCAGAGGTCATGAGTTCAATTCCCAGCAACCACATGGTGGCTCACAACCATCCATAATGAAATCTGGTGCCCTCTTCTGGCCTGCAGATATACCTGCAGACAGAACACTGTATGCATAATAAATAAATCTTAAAAAAAAAAAATTTTTTTCTCTTTAATATAGCACAGAAACACTATCCCCTTTTCCCCACACTGTACTGGATCACTTCTCAATCCACATCCTCTTCTGGTCATTCTCCACACAGCCCCTGGACATTTTCAAAATGTACTTCTCCTTAAAAACCTTCATTATCTTTAGAATAAAGTCTGACCCTCAGCCAACTCTGCTGGACATTTTAGGACACACTCCTAGTCATATGCTCCAAGGCCCAGTGTCTAAAAGTTAGCATTGTAGTTAATATCCTCCTTGCCCAATTAAAACACCATGACACTTCCCTATGCTCTGTTTTCCTCTTTAAGGAGGAGGAGACTAGCATGACATTCTTCTGGAATCTTAGCAGCTCTAGCTGCTAGGTACCCAGAATTCCATTCCTTTAAAGTTCTATATCCTAAAATTGCCCCTAAAATGAGAAACTAAATATATTGAACATTTTTGTCATGAGTCAGGCACTTTAACTCATCCAACTCATCCTCTCAACTCTGAGGTCTCATAATCTCCATTTCTCAAATGAGAAAACTGAGATGCAAAGGATTAAAGATTAAATAACCTGAGTGAGTCCTGCAAGAACTAAGAGAGGAAAGAGAGTCAAGCCCTGATTGCCCTGTGCATCATCTTCCCCAGCTTCTCCAGTCAAACCAATATCTGACAATACAGACAGAAAATCTAAAAGGTGATAGACAGGTTTTGAGACTTAATGCATGTGAAATACTTTGTATAATGTAACTTTATCCCTTGCAACATTTTCAAAGAAGCAAACTACAAATCCCAGAAAGTACTTTCTGTAAGGTCATGCAGCTAGTAAATGGGCTTGAATTTCCCCACCTATATACCCTTATTAGCTTCTACCTAACACCAGTAAACAGCATTTTATAGCTGAAGAAACAGGTCCAACCCAGGGTCACACATCTAATCAGAGACAAAATAAGGATTAGAACCTGGCTTCCTGTCTCCAGCATATTCTATTTTAGCATCCATAGAGGTGCTGGGAAAATCCAGGAACCTTAACTCTTTTCTATTTGGAACCATTTCCTGAAAATTAGTATAACTATGAGGGAGGGAGCAAGGTTAGGCATTAGACACAGGGCCTTGTACATGGTAGGTGGGTGCTTTGTCATTAAGCTATTTTCCTGCCCTTGCACTACTCCTGAAAGTCTAAACTGACCTCCAAAGGGTTTCATCTCTGGCTCCAGGTGGGCTTCTTCCATAGCCTTCTGCTGATGCACACTACATGGCATAGTCCTCTTACCTACTTTCCCAACAGCCTTTGCTCCACAGACCTGGGCACTGACTTTCAGCACATCCCATTTCCCTCTGCTCCTTGCAGTTTTCTCATCCTCAGTAATGAGGACCCCTCTGTTAAGTCAGCTCCAGTGGCCCTCCTTCATGATCTAGCCAAGATCAAAGCCCCCTGCAATCCTTATTAGAAATCCTGTTAGGGAAGAACTAACTTTGCATTCATTCCTCTTCTCTAGGCTTTGTTCTGCACCTATCAACAGTACAAAGATAGCAGGCTTCCTTTCTTTCAGGCTCTGTTCAGAGTAGTAGTCTTCTTAGTTACTTCCTTTCCCACTATGAATTAACTACACTCATTAAGATATTCTTTCCTAGCCGGGCGGTGGTGGCACACGCCTTTAATCCCAGCACTTGGGAGGCAGAGGCAGGCGGATCTTTGTGAGTTCGAGGCCAGCCTGGTCTACAAAGTGAGTCCAGGACACCCAGAGATATTCAGAGAAACCCTGTCTCGAAAAACCAAAAAAAAAAAAAAAAAAAAAAAAGATATTCTTTCCGGAATGGTTTTGTTGTCACAAACCCTAAACATCTAGGACCATGTCAAATAAAATATGGATGAAATTAATGAGACATCTAGTCAGTATCAGAATCTTTAGTGAGGATTCAGGAAGAAAATGCTACCTAGCAAGGTAGGAAATCACCATGGAGTCCTATGATGCTGAGCAGAGGGTTTAAAGGACAGCCAGCATCTTATTTCATGAGTGACAGGTGAGAGATCTTCCCAGAAAGGGAGTGGGAGGTAGGCATTTAGACATAGAAAGTAGGGCCAACAGCTACAAATAGAGGAACATGAAGGACTGATGACATTTAGTGCAGGAACTGACAGGAATAGCAGGCACAAATATATATCTCTAGCACCACAGAAGTAGAAAGACCCTCAAGACATTCAGGAAAAATCCCAACCAATCCTAACAGTATGAATGCCATTTAAACATTTTTTTTTTCAATTGTTAGCATCCTTCTAATGAACATCTTTAGATGGGAAACACCTAACTTTAGAAAATAAAGATTGGCAGTGTATGCTGAAATCAGTTAAACTGCTGTTCATTTTCAATAAATATCTCTAGGTAAATCTCGACATTTGTTGAGTGCCTACTGTACGTATATCATGTTGTAGACAAGGAACTATAAATATAATACAGGTCCTCCCTCTGCTTTGTGAGCTTACAACTTCACGAGGAAGATGGGTGTGTAAACATGAAAATAAAATAGGGGAAGTAGAGGCTGAAAAACAGAAAGATGTGCAACTCTGGGCAGAACATCAAGGAAGTCTTCACACATCAAGGCAACATCTAACCTGGGGCTTCAAGGGTGTTGAGAGGAGTTGGAGGAAGGCAAGATGGAGGAGACCGGAGTAGTTGAGATGCTCAAGGCTTGCTAGTTTCCAAAGTTCAGAACGATGCAAAAGAGAGTGGAATGTAATTCTCAAGGGACTATCCAGCTTTGCTGAGAAATGTGGATTTGATCCCTGAGGCCCCAGGAAGTCCGTGGAGGGTTTTAAGCAGACACTGTCAGAAAACACTGAAAGCGATGCTGCAGAATCGGGCTGGCAAGAATATGGGGACAAGAAGGAAAGGTCCTGGGCTGGAGAGATGGCTCAGCGGTTAAGAGCACTGGCTGCTCTTCCAGAGGTCATGCCTTCATGAGTTCAATTCCCAGCAACCACATGGTGGCTCACAACCATCCATAATGAAATCTGGTGCCCTCTTCTGGCCTGCAGATATACCTGCAGACAGAACACTGTATACATAATAAATAAATCTTTAAAAAAAAAAAAGGAAAGGTCCTTCCCTGTCATGAATAAGGTAAAAAAAAAAAAAATTGAAGTTCAGAATGTGGTGTGAAGGCCTCCTCCTGAATCCTTCCTCATCTCTGGTGGGCAAGAATCAAAGCGGCTCGCTCTCCACCGAGTTGTCTCCTCCGAGTGTTGGAGCGAGGCCGTCTCGTTACCCTTATTTCTAAACAGGGAAACTGAGGCCCAGGGTCCTCATGTAGGAACAGAGAAAAATGAGAACAGCATCCGTCTCCTAAGATGCTGATCAGACATCATGTGTGATCCTGTGAGGGTCCCAAGGCCTGCCCCACTTCCTCCTCACCCATCCCCCAAGGGGCCGCCTTTGCTATGGAAACAGTCCGCGCCTAGGGCTCCTGAATGCACTCTGGGAAATGCAGTCCATCTCTGCTTACCAGCCCGCGGCACGAGCCCATTGCACATCCCTAGGAGACTACATGTTCCGGCAGGCAGAGCAAACACTCGGGCGGTCTCTGGAGACGAGGTCTCGACGGAGGGGCCGGAACCTCCCAATGGGCAACCTCCTGGGCGGATCCCACATTGCCATTGGCTACGGAGGCTCGAGGGAGGCGGGGTCAGCGGAATGAGGCGCGGAGCTGTTCGCCGCTCCAGGTGCTGAGTCCGAGGGAGGCTCCGGGTGCCAGAGCCGCGGCCGCCGCCGCTGCTGCGAGAGCCGTCTCCGGGAAGCCCGGGTCCGGAGGAGCTGGGAGGCGCCGGGTGCGCTGCCCGGCGCCGAGCGCCCTCCTGAGCGCAGTCTGAGGTGGGTGCTACAGGGTTCGCTTTTGTTTTATTGAGGAGAGGGGGGTCTGGGGAGTTGACGGGACGTGTCCTCGCCGCACTCAACACCATCTGTCCGTGGAGCTTGAGGACTGACTGCGGGCCTCTTCGTGGCCCAGTGCCTGAGGTCGGAGCAGCCTAGGTTGGGTTTTGTCGTGTGGTGAAAGGGCTTCTTGAGTGTAAGGAACGAGGGGTGGAAGACCCTCTCCGATGTCTCCTGGGAGAGCAAGGAAAAGGCTTGGAGTCTCCCTTTCCCTGTGCCTAAAGTCAAGGATGCTTGGGGTTGTTGAGGATGAAGGGAGTGTTCTGGGATGAGAGGTTTGGTGACAGGGGGAAATGGGTTTGGGAGGTGATCGATGAGACTGCCCCCCTCCTCTTAAGACTCTCCTAGGTTTCAAGTTGTTAGGGAGACCCTTCCCCTTGCCCTCCTTTGCATCCTAGGAAATAGACAATCCCAGACTCTTCTCGTTACCACTTGCACACTCTTGGGTTCTTTGTGGGGCGTTTGTTTTTGACGAATGGAGAAAGTGAGGGGCTGGAGGATCTCTCCCCACCCTGCTCCAAGCTTCCGTAAGGAAAGCACCGATGGATGCTCGGGTCCACTATGATGGAGCCGCACCTAGGTCTGAATAGCCTGGGTGTGGGAGTTGGGTGGAAGTGAGCGGCTAAGGTACCCCTCCCTACCTGGGTCTCCCAGGCCCTCTCCACCTAGATCCAGGTCCCAGGCAGTAGAGTGGAGATCATCTCTCTTGCCCCGCCACGCCCCAGAGATTAGAGCTCCAGCACCGTGGCGAGGAATCAGATCTAGATGGGCACCTGAGGGACAGGACCCGGTGGTCTCCCTCTCCAGCAACCCGCAGCTCTAGGCGACGTCCTCCGCGTTCGCGGATTCTGGAAGGATGCTCCGCTGCATGCCGAGCGCGCTCCAGATCTGAACGCGGGGATCTGGTTCGGCGTGCAGCAGCTGCTCTCAGGTGCCCGGCTTTTCGCGCTCTGCCCAGGCATCCAAGGGAGGACAAAGCGGCGGTCGCGGCGCTGGCAAGCGTGCATGGCTGGACTGCGCGAGGGGCGCGGCTGAGGAAGGGGGGCTTCGGGCGCGGCACGGGTAGCTTTCACGGAAACGTGCCAGGAGCGGAGAGAGAGAGAAGAGACAAAGCGCGCTCGCTCCTCGCGGGCCCGCGCGAGCCGTGATGGAAAATCCCGAGGGAGGAGGTGGTTGTGCTGTGCTGGATCCTGTGCCATACACTCTTCTCTATCCCCACCCCCAACCCCACTGTCGGTCCTGCCCCAAGAATGCGGTGTGCGCGATGGTTACCAGAACCAGAACTTGTGACCATGGGGACAGGGATTTCCAGGGGTTCTACCTTGCGGGAAGGGTAGGGCTTTAGGGGACATGAGTGAGCCAGGTCTGAAGGGGCATGCTGATTGAACCCACTCAACCTCATGCCCTATCAGCTGTATTAGGTCAAATTTGGTTCTGTGGCTGGAGGTGCTTTTATTGATAATGGTGTGGGTCAGAGTGTGAGTGAAAATGTGTGACTGGGTGAATGTGTCTGTCCGAGCTCCAGTGTTCACTTGTGTGCTGTGCTGTGGTGAGCCTATGCATATGACAAGGGGAGGAGTGGAGAGGAGGAGGAGGAAGAGGAACTGAGGTAGAAGGTAGCAAGGGAGTTACCCTTTCAACTTTCAAGCCACACTGCTGACCTAAGTAAGGTCGAAATGGGTGCCGTAGAGATGAAGGCGGCTTTAAACTGCCTAGGGTCTAGCCTGAAGGACTGGCTATGTTCCAGTCAGTGAAACTTAACAAGGATGTGGTTCCCTCTTCAAGCCCTTTGGGCACCCAAATCTGACCCTGACATTTTCATCAGTCCACATTCCCAGGAACACTTTATCATGCTGTAGTGGACTGCCCTAATGACCAGAATCTGTCCTATCAATGACCACTGCTGCCAAGTAAGATTTGGGAGGCCTATCAGTAAAGTCTGGAAAGACTATAGAGCTAGGGTTACCCATAATCAATCACAAATGGAGTCTCAGAAATACCAGGCACAAGCTAGGCATGGGCCACATGCCTGTATTTCCACCACTCAAAAGGCTGGGGCAGGAGGATTGCCATGAGTTAGGAGTCAGTCTGGGCTATATAATGACACTCTTGTCTTAATACTTATAGAAGATGAACACAGCCCTCTCAGCCTTATCAGTCCCAGAAACTGACCCCAGTTTCACTGCCACCATCACTTTTATGCCAAAGTTTTTTTTTTTATGTAGCTTTGAGATAATCTCCTTCACATGAATTAAGGGGATAGATTATGGACTATGGAAGAACCAGGGAGTGGAACCACCAGCCAGCCAAACCTACCTGGTTCTTTTCCCCTAAGTATCCATTGCCAAGTATCCACAGTGACCTCTACTGGAAAGAAGTCAAACCAAGGCACAATTTGACAAGCATTTACCCACTGTAGTGTAGAGAGGCTCAGGGTTGGTGTAGACATTGCTAAACCACACACACCTTGCTGTTGGGGATAATTTCCTGTCTACCTTTGGAATAAATGTTCTCGTTTTGGTTTGGTTGCTTGTTTCACAGTGTTGAGAATGGACCTGAATGCCTATTAAGTAATCACTCTCCCACTGAAGCATCTTCCTCCCCCAAGACGCTTGTCTATGGGTCTTTGAAATGACACCAAGCAATAAAACTGCTGCTGTCTTCAGCCACATGGAAAAGTGGGTCTGAAGTCTTACAATGGAGAAAGGGCATCAAATCTGTTTATTAGGAAATGCATAGAAAACAGTTATCAAGATCAGGGAAGTTCGGGTACCTTTCTGGTCTTTTCCTTACCTTTCTTTACTCTCCCCTTCCTTTCATATTCCACTTTTTATCTTTTTATCTTTCTCATTATGAAAGCAGTCAGTAACACATTTTCAAAACCAACACGTATTTCCCTCAATGACATTGTGTCTTAGAAACTTCAGACATCTGGAGGCTATTACTACAATTAAAAGGTCTTTGAGCACTGGCTCTTCCTAAGGACTGGAGTTGAGGAAATGGGTGAGACATAGTCCTAAATGCCCACTTGGTGACATGTGTCTCTTCTGGGGTTGTTTGGAAGGATTTCACACTGTCACAAAATTGCTAGAGCTCCTCAAAGGAAAGGAGGTATTTAAATACCTGGCATTGTTCTTACTTTGACATCTATGTGATTTGCATTGAACTACATGACTCAGTATCATAAAGTAAAAATAGGACTTCATTTCTTCCTCGCCTGTTCAGAAGGTGACTGCATATAGTGTGCTGTGTTCTGCATTGGTGAGTGAAATGATAAATCACCTCATAAATTGAACCACCTGATTATCCCGATTAAAGAAGAGTGCCTAACATCACCCAAGGTGACAACATTATTTTATGTTTCTTTTAACTCATACCAGAATTTTTATCTTGTAAAACATTTCCTCATTCTCATGCATTATTGTTTTTTACTTGAGGTGGATCAAGAATGTTTAATCCAGCTGGACAATGATGGCACATGCCTTTAATCCCAGAATTTGAGAGGCAGAGGTAGGTGGATCTCTGTGGATCAAGGCCAGTTTGGTCTACAGGTTGAGTTCCAGGACAGCCAGGGATACACACACACACACACACACACACACACACACACACACACCCCAAAAAGGAAAATCTAATTCTTGTACTGAAGCCAACAAAGTAAATACCAGCAGATAACAGGAAGGTGTGGGTGGTGTTTTGTTTTTAGAGGACTCAAAAAGTTCTTGAAACTCATAGAAAAGAAGAAAAGAACTCTGAGTTTGAAAATCTTATGGATGGAGTTATGGCTTTCCAAGAAGAGGCTCCTTAAAAATATTCAGGTGGGCAGCCGGGCCATTTTGAAGAATCTTAACACGAATGACAGTGTCAATGTGCATGGAAGTGGCAGCATTTATGTCAGGAGTATCTCTGTTTTAACACACCCTTTCTGGAAAAAATTTCCCAGGGTAGCTCCTTCTCCAACTAGCAGGTCCTGAGTGGCAGACTGGCTGAGTTGTGAAGGCTCGGATCTATCCAAGGTTCTGGAATACAGGCCTCTGCCTGTCAGCTGCAAGGAGGGAGGAATAGAGCAGAGCTGAGGGCCACAGTGACCATGAGGATTTCCCTAAAGCTCATCACAGAAGAGAATGGAAGAAAATAGAGATGTAGAGGTTCTCACTGCATTGTTTTGAATCAGCCCATCGGCAATCCCTATTTAAAGAACTACAAGTGAATAATAAGAGGAAACATTTTCTAAATCAGGCTGTTTGCATGCAAGAGTGCATTTAATCCTGATAGTCCAATGAGGTTGGTACCAGTGTCATTCCCACTTTCAAGCTGAACAAACAAAGCTTTAAGAGGATAGGGGCTTGGCCCGGGGTCACACAGAAGGGGCAGAGTTTAGGTTCCATTGGGACGTATTAAACTCTATCCTTGCCACATTTCTTTTTCTACTGCTGAAGCAAAAATTGAAGTATTGGACTGTCCTATGTAAAGGTATATCTAAGTTTTAGAGGAATGAAGTTAGGGACAAACTAGAATTCAAACACAAGCCACAGAGTGCCGTCAAGTTCAGCACGTATACAGCCATTGTTTGTCTTATTCTGGTAAGGTTTGTTGTTACCAAAGAAGACTGTGTAATAATACAGGGGTTTTGTTTTGTTTTTTTTTTTTTCTAGAGTGGGAAATTTTCACAGGACTTTAAGTCTGGTTAGCAATAAAGTGATTTTTTTTTTTTTTTTAAAGAAAGGAAGAAGGGGGGAAAAGCCTCTTTGCTCCCAAGTGCATTCAGAGCTAACAAAACAGGGATATTGTTAGGAGACTCCTTTCATCTATTCCCATTCTCAGATTTTTCACATCAAAGTGCTTAACACCTAAATAAAACGTTTCACTGTTGTGGGCCTCAGCCAGTCTTGGGGAGACATCATGTTCCTGTCCTCACACCATCAGGGCCAATGCTGTACCTTCATATGTGGCTGCAAGTCCCCTGGAGATGGGCAACCTGGAGCTTGGTGAACTTAATGTCACATGCCTGGTTTCCCCAGGGTGACAGTTTCAACTGCCTCTATCTTTCTACGCACATAGGGCCTTGTGCCCAGGAACTCTCCATTTGGTAGCTGTAACATTAGGTGGGTAAAGAGGGATAGATGTGTGCCTTTTTTTTGGTTTGCATATTGCTCAGAAATAGCAGACCTATTCTCTTAATAAAATGCTTTTCACCAAGCTACGTCTCCATCCCATTTCTGAGTGATTCCTTTTGGGGGCCAAGGATTTGGCTTCCCATCTGGGTCTACTCTGATTCATAGGACCACAGACAGATTTGATTGTTTTCTTATTTAGAGTCTTAGCTCCCCCAGCAACAGAACAACACGTAATAAGAAGCCGTTTGTGGAGGTCTCTAGACAGCCTTGCCTAGGGCTGAGCACCACCCTCTTTGATACAGGATCAGGCAATAGTTTTAAATCCCAGGTATATCCTCCAGAAAGCATATACTATGAAGATTTTCATCCAATATAAAAAAGGAAACAAAGCCGGGTGGTGGTGGCGCACGCCTTTAATCCCAGCACTTGGGAGGCAGAGGCAGGCGGATCTTTGTGAGTTCGAGGCCAGCCTGGTCTACAAAGCGAGTCCAGGACAGCCAGAGATATTCAGAGAAACCCTGTCTCGAAAAAAAACAAAAAAAAAAAAAGAAACAAAATATGTAATTAATTCCTAAGACAGTTATAATTGTTCTGGCAATAACTCAAAGCTCCTTCCCTGAGTTTATAGTCACTCAACAAATGTTTCTTCTGCCTGCAATACATATCTGGTCTCAGGGAACTCAGCCTCCAACTTGGCACAAGTCTGAACATAAAGAAATATTGAGTAGATGCTGATGCTGAAACCCTCATTAAGGGTGTCGCTATAAGCGGGACTTTGTAAAGATGGAAGTAAGTTTAAGTGTCACACACTATCATGTTGTTTTATCACGAAGACTAAAGCTAGAGGAATTTGAAGAAATCTCTGACCACATCCCTGGTTGGTGGCAAAGATGAGTCTTAAAACACATATTTCATGACACCTAATGCATATTCTTTCCATGGTCCTAAACTGCTGCTCTGTTCATCCGATTATTCCAAGGGCACATTTCCATCAGTATAGCCTTATTTGATCCAATTCTAAACCAAAACCCAAATTGAAAGTTGAAACACGGGGCTGGAGAGATGGCTCAGCGATTAAGAGCACTGACTGTTCTTCCAGAGGACCCGAATTCAATTCCCAGCACTCACATGGCAGCTCACAACTGTCTGTAACTCCCAGATCTGACACTCTTACACAAACATACATTCAGGCAAAACATCAATCCAATAAAGTAAATAAATCTTTTAAAAAAAATTAAAGTTGAAACAGGAAAAAAAAGATAAAATAGAAAAATAGAAAGTCTGCTTTTATCTGTGTCATTCAGTGGTAGCCACTAGCTGGCTACTGAATACCTGAAGTATGACCAGGTTGAAATAATATTTTGGATATATTGAATTAAATAAAAGATACTATTAAAATTAATTCTACTACATCTTCTGTTTACTTCTTCAAATGTAACTTTTAGAAAAATTATGCTAGGGCTGAAGAGACAGCTCAGCAGTTAAGAGCACTTGCTGCTTTTGCAGAAGAACCAGGTTTGATTCCCAGTACCCACGTGGTGTTTCACAACCATCTGTAACCCAGTTTTAGGGAACCCAACCATACATGCATGCAGGCAAAACATTAATACACATAAACTAAAAGTAAGTAAATCTAATTTTTTTAAATTATAACAATATATTTGAGTGTTGGTATATAGTTCAGTCTGGGTTCAGTGTCCAGCACTGCAAAAATTTATCTCTCTTGCCGGGCGGTGGTGGCGCACGCCTTTAATCCCAGCACTTGGGAGGCAGAGGCAGGCGGATCTTTGTGAGTTCAAGGCCAGCCTGGTCTACAAAGCGAGTCCAGGACAGCCAGAGATATTCAGAGAAACCCTGTCTCGAAAAACCAAAAAAAAAAAAAAAAATTTATCTCTCTCTATATATATTTGTGTGTGTACATATGAATATCATTATGTATTATTTACATTTATAGCCATGTTAGCTATATTTGTACTGGATTAGCACTACCATTACTACTGCTAGCATGGTACCTTTGGGGGGGGATTTTTTTATAAATGGATATTTAGCAAAGTAGTTTCTATAACCAATTGGCCTGAGGTTGAATCCTTCTTGGTCTTATCATTTAAGCTGTGTGCCCTTAAACTTCTGTATCCTCATTGATAAAATGAGGGAATAACAGCCTCCCTCCTTGATTATACATTAAATTATTTAGAACAGTAACTGGTCTACAGTTCACATTAACTAAATATTAACTGTCATTGATAATGAAGACATATAGAATATTAAAAGCCAGGAAAAACAAGAGAAAAGCAAGCAGGAGATTTTCATATAGATCAAACAAAGATTTATTGGTCATTAAAACAAGACTGAAAACATTTGCAAGTATAACTCATGAGTTGCTGAGATTTGGCCCCTGTTTTCTGGTGGCTGATGATGCTGAGGAAAAATTTCAAGCCATTTCCATGAGCATACAGTAAATAAACAGATTAGCTAACCACATTATGTACATATCTTGACTTCTGTTAATGAGTTGAGGAAGAGGATGATTAGAGGATGCCTGAACCAGATGACTCAAGAGCTCTAAGTCTTTTGGTCTCTTGGTCTCTAAGGTTCCTCAGGGGAATAAGAGGGGAAATTCCTGGAAAGGAATCAAACACACCCAAGATTAAGGCTGTTCTGCCATGCTCTTGGCCTTGGCAAGAGTCTTAATTCCTCTCCTGTAAAATGGAGATACTTGCAGCTCTCTTGCAGGTTGTGCTGAGGAGATAATTAGACAATATAAATAAAAAAAAAAACTAGGTGCATATTAGGCACTCAACAAGTGGCAGCTATTGCTAACTGGGACTTCTGCTGTCTTAATGCCAAACTTTTGTTCTTAGTAGAGATGTTTCTATTCAGAATCTTCAGGGCCTTTTAAACAACTGCACTGACTTATTCCCTGTCCTTACTCCATCTCTGAGGGCCTGAAAGGACAGTTTCACCACATAAAGTATGCCTGTGCCAAAAATTTAGGATCTTGGTGTCTTTGAACACACACTATACAGTTTTATGTTCTTTGTCCAATGAGGTTTTCCTGTGGGATGATGAGGCAGGTAGCAAATGGGCACTGTTTTCCATTACATTTATCTTGAAAATCTGGCACGTTCACCATGTTGTTTAGGAGCATGTAACATACAGTTTTACTTTTAAAAGAAGGGAGAAGTAAGGAGGAAAAAAATCTTGATTACAGAGCTCCAGAACAATGGAGCAAGCTATATCTCCATTCGCTTGTTACTGTCCTTGACCATTTTGTCTTCTTCTGAAAATTCACCTGGATCAAAGAAATAACAAGTGATCTTGATGCGGTGGCTCACATCAGCACTTATGATGTGATGCATGAGGGTGGTTATGAGTTCCAGGCCAGCCTGGGATACAGTGTGAAACTATCTAAAAAATAAAAACTGGAAAAAGAGAAGGGATGTGGTAGTGAAGGGAGGGAGAAAAGGAAAAATCGTATGTGAAAATGTATGTTACCAGAGAGTGCTGGGCTATAGAGCAAGTATTCAGACTGGTCTCATAGCAAGTGTGTGAATGTCAGCTTTCATAGGTTAGCATATAATTGGTAGATTCAGGTAGAAGAGCCTTGGGTCGAGCTCTTCCCTGTTTCTGTTGGAAGGTCCCTGACATACAGGGACCAAGAGCTGATACTAAGTTTAGGGGACAGCCAGGTCTTAAAATACATGTTTTCCAAATGAGAAGAAGGGTCCACATACAGAATGGACCAAGGAACAAAAACTGAAGTAACCACAAGGATGCATTAATGCAGATTGGCTCTAGCAGCGAGAAAGATATGGATTCCCTTAAGACAGACTTCATCATGAATTTAATTTTCACCACCAAATATGTGGCCTCATGCAAATGTGCTTTAGCTCTCTCTCTCTCTCTCTGTGTGTGTGTGTGTGTACATGTGTATAGAGATCAAAGAACCTCCTTAGCTATACTTCCTCAGATGCTGTTCATTTGATGTTTGAGGTAGCTTCTCTCATTGGCTGGTACTTGACTAGTAGGCTGGGATAACTGGCCTGTGAGTCCTATGGATTCACCTGGCTCTGCCTCTCCAGCACTACTGTGTCCACCTTTTTAAGATTTGGGTCCAAGGAGATATAACTCGGGTCCCTAGGCTTGCAAGGCAAGCACTCTACCAACTGAGTTCTCATTCCAGGCTGAGTTTTGACCTTTCTGAACCTCATTTTTCTCAGGTAGTACAATAAAACAAAGTTTTTCTGTGCTGCCATGGCAATTATGGCAACATACAAAAAATGCTTTAGGATAATACTATCCCTCCCCTCCTTTATCAAGGGCTTACAGTGGCACAGGCATTGTGTGTAAATGACAGCCATTATGTCTGTATTTTAAGATGAGAAAAGCAATATTCTGGGATTTTTAAGTAACTTGCCCAAGGTCATGCAGTCAGTAAGAGGCATAATCAGGCCGGGCGTTGGTGGCGCACGCCTTTAATCCCAGCACTTGGGAGGCAGAGGTAGGCGGATCTCTGTGAGTTCGAGGCCAGCCTGGTCTACAAAGTGAGTCTAGGACAGCCAGAGCTGTTATACAGAGAAACCCTGTCTCGAAAAAAAAAAAAAAGAGGCATAATCAGGACCCTACTTCGGTCTGCACCCTACCATCAGACTGCAGAACCTGCTCTTAACCATAGTGATCATGGCCTCTCTAGTTCAGCGTCAGCAGAAACCCATAACTATTTGAAGGAGGGAGAGGTTCTTTGTGGTTGGTTTGTAGAGAAGTCTTTTGTTTGGCCATCAACGGTAGTGCAATGTGGAAGGCTGGGATGAGGGCAGAAAAGCTGTGATCAGATGGCATTGGTAGGAATGCCAACCATGTGCTCCAGGGTCACTGGAGAGGAGTTCTATGGGAAACAGATGTTGAGAAGCTTAGAACATCTGGATAACAAGTGTTAGAGAACTATGGTGATTAATATTGATTGACAAGTTCACAGAAACTAGAAAATCCTAGGAGATAAGCCTTTGGGATACCTTTGAGAAACTGACTAACTAAAAGAAGGGGGAAATCCGCTCTTAACTATGGACAGCACCATCCATAGGCTAGGGTCCTGAACTGAGCAGAAAGGAGAAATGAGCTGAACACTAGCATTCATTTCTCTCTGTCTCTTAACTGCTGATAGATACAAGTGACCAAATACCTTAAGCTCCTGCTGCCATGGCTTTCTACCACGTAAGATCATACTTTCAACTGTGAGCCAAAATAAACCCTTCCCTAATTGTTTTAACATACAAACATATGCTTTTAAGTGCATTTAAAAATGTGTGTGGTAAGCCGGGCGGTGGTGGCGCACGCCTTTAATCCCAGCACTTGGGAGGCAGAGGCAGGCGGATCTTTGTGAGTTCGAGGCCAGCCTGGTCTACAAAGTGAGTCCAGGACAGCCAGAGATATTCAGAGAAACCCTGTCTCGAAAAAACCAAAAAAAAAAAAAAATGTGTGTGGTGGGGTGGGGGGTATGTGTCCATGCTATAGGTGGCAAATGAAAGTCAAAGGACAACTTTTGAGAGTTGATCTCCTTTCTCTTTGGGTGGCATGAACACTACAATTATATTGTCAGGAGTCTTTACCCACTGAACCATTTTGTAGACCCTTTTCTTTTTTTTATGTTTCATTCTTTTTTTTTATACTTTATTTTTTTTATTCTTCAAGTTACATCTCAGTCACAATCCCTTCCCTACTCCCCCTTCCTGTCCCACCCTTCCACCCTCTTCCCCCCAACAGCTTCCCCTTTCAGTCCAACAAATGGTTCCTTCTCTTCTAACAGTAAATACTATACAAAACAACAGAAATAAATATGCCACATTTATGAGAGTTAAATGGCCCAGCATACATTCCCAATGTCCAGTTCATACATATTTGGCCCCCCTTTCTTTTTTTTTTTTTTTTTGGTTTTTCGAGACAGGGTTTCTCTGTGTAGCCCTGGCTGTCCTGGACTCACTTTGTAGACCAGGCTGGCCTCGAACTCGCAAAGATCCGCCTGCCTCTGCCTCCCAAGTGCTGGGACTAAAGGCGTGCGCCACCACTGCCCGGCTGCCCCTTTCTTTTTTTAAGTTACTTCTTGTTGGGTACTTTGTCACAGCCACAAGAAAAGTAGCTATGACAAGAACCAAACATATTCCTAGCCAAGGAACATAAGATACAAACCACTAGCTTGGAGCATCCCACTGGATGTGCTCATTTTGTCCCACTATCAAGTGCACAAATCAAACATATCCAAGGCCAGAACTTGTGGAAGGTGTCAGCAGATAGCACCCAGCATCCAACATTTCTACTGGCACTCTTCAGGTTCCAAAGAATTCACATGCCTCTTTCTTTCTTTCTTTTCCTCTTCCTTTTTTCCCCCTTCTTCTTTTGAGATAGGGTTTCATGTAGCTTGAGCTGACTTGTTACATAACCAAGGCTGGCTTTGAACTCTTCATCCCACTTTTCAAATGATAGGATTCCGGAAATATTCCACCACATCCAGGCTATACTATCCCATTTGGCAGGATAGGTGGTCTGCTGCAAGGACTGCTGTCTTTGTCAAGTGGCAGGCAGCTGAGACTGCCAGAAAGCACAGATGCCTCAGACAGCTGTGGTACCCAAACATAAACCCAAGCTTAGAAAAGGCCTTTTCCATGAGGGAGAAGACAGAATGTTGGTGCCCTGGGCTGAGGCCTTTGCCCTCTGCTCTAGAAGACAGGCAGTTCTGTTGTTTGGTTCATGGCTCCGCAATGACATCTCTAAATGGTTGCCTCTCAGAGTGGTTGCTGTGAGGGCCTAAGTCAAGGTCACTGCAAATCCCATAGCCCTTTCTGAATGTAGCACCCATCAGCAGCAACCCCTCCTCTGCAGACAGCTTGTTTCAAAAAAAGAGATTTTTCAGGACTTGCCATCTTAAATTTATCCTGCTGCTTATTTTTCTATAGGCAGCAGGGTTGAAAACCAAATCCTATCCTCTTTTGGCTGGTTAGAAGAAAGATCAGAAATGGCTGCAGTCACAGTCTGCAACAGAGTTCTCTCCATGGCTACGCTTCTGATAACAATGGAAAGCAAAGGCAGGAAAGGAGAGGAATAGGTGTGTGACACTTCTTCCAAGAGGCACCTGCAGCTCTGTGGAGGACACAAGGAGTGGAGTGGGGGAGTAGCTTTTATAGCTATCAGAGAATCTCTTGATGAATACAAGAGGAATTTGATGTACAAGATGATAGACAATGAAAGAGATCATGGTATCTCTCTGTACTTTTTTTTTTTTTTTTTTTTTTTTTTTTTTTTTTTTTTTTTTGGTTTTTCGAGACAGGGTTTCTCTGAATATCTCTGGCTGTCCTGGACTCGCTTTGTAGGCCAGGCTGGCCTCGAACTCACAAAGATCCGCCTGCCTCTGCCTCCCAAGTGCTGGGATTAAAGGCGTGCGCCACCACGCCCGGCGCATCTCTCTGTACTTTCTTTGAAGAGTCGTGCTAGGCTTCCAGACACCCTCTAAAGTAATGAAAGGATAAATACAGGTGGACAAGGCCACAAAGATTTTGCCAAGCTGTCCACTGATAGGTCCCCTAACATTTACAAATGCTTCACTAATGAGAAATGACAAACACTGAATGATAGAATGTTATGAGCTTATCAGGGCACTGACTCCAGCAACAATGTCTACCAACATATGCTGCATGCCATGGGGTTGAATGATGACTTCTGATGAAGAAAACCAGATTGGGAAATCATCCGAATAGTAAACGCATGGACATTTGCAGTGGCTGGGCTTTGAAAGGTTGGGTTTATAGTGACTTCATGCTGTGACAGCAGCAGCCTTTTTTTTTTTTTTTTTTTTTTTTTTTTTTTTTCGAGACAGGGTTTCTCTGTGTAGCCCTGGCTGTCCTGGACTCGCTTTGTAGACCAGGCTGGCCTCGAACTCACAGAGATCCGCCCGCCTCTGCCTCCCGAGTGCTGGGACTAAAGGCGTGCGCCACTACGCCCGGCTCAGCAGCAGCCTTTTTCCCTCTTCATTCTGAAACCAAGATTCTGATATGCCAGTTCTTAAAGGTTCCTATGATCAGCCTCAAGCATACAGATAGCATGCAGTAAATTCTCAGCAAGCATTCACAGTTTACTCACATACCTGTTTCCTATTCTGTAATAAGCCCTATGCCTGGGCTGAAGAAATAGAAGTAAATGAGACAATCTCTGGGTTAAGTGAATTCGTCAATTCTTTTTGATTTTTTTGAAACATGGGCCTTACTGTGTAGCCCTGGCTGGAACTTGTTATGTAGAACAAGCCAGCATCAAACTCAAAGAGGTCTCCCTGCCTCTGCCTCCTGAGTTCTGGGTGAAACACATGTGCTGTGAAGACTTTTTGCCCTACAATTAAAGCATTTGCACCAAGGGGCAGCACAAAGCAAATGGATCTGAGCCGCCATAGTAGTGGCTGGAGAGATGGTTCACCAGTTAAGAGCCCTAGCTACTCTACCAGAGGACCCAGATTCAATTCCCAGTGCCTCAAAGCCATCCATAGCTCTAGTTCCAGGGCATCTGATGCCCTTTTCTAGCCTCTATGGGCACCAGGCATGCACAGACAAACATATAGGCAAAGCATCCTTATACATAAAAATAAATGAATCTTTAAAAAAAACATAATTTCAAAATAATTTATTTTTAAAAAGTATTATCACTTATTTTAATTGACACAGTATTTATACATATTTTTGAGGTACAGTATGATAATTTAATAAATGTTTGTAATTTGTAATAATCAAATCAAGGAATTAGCATTTCCATTGTAAAGAGACTACATACTTAATAGGACCAAGCCATGCTTTTTTGTTTTTGTTTTTGAGACAGGGTTTCTCTGTGTAGTCCTGGCTATCCTGGAACTCACTCTGTAGACCAGAAGAGCCTTGAACTCACAGAGATCCACCTACCTCTGCCTCCCAAGTGCTGGAATTAAAGGTGTGGGCTACCACACTCGGCAATTACAGACAGTTTAGAACTGCCATGTGAGTGCTGGGATTCAAACTCAGGTCCTTTGGAAGAGCAGTCAGTGTTCTTAACCTCTGAGCCATCTCTCCAGCCCCAGTTCATCCACTGTGTGCTGAATGTGTATAGAGCACAGCCCAACAGTCTTGTTCTTAAGTACTCAGTCCTACAGTGACAGACAGAGACAATTATAGTGTAAAACAAGCATAGAGGAGTGGCTAATTCTGCTGTGGGGACACACACATACACACATTCATGTGTTGGGTCTAGGTATTAAAACCTGAGTTAGAGAGTCCCTGAGTAGAGTTCACACCAGCACATACAGGAGGAAAAACCAACACACTGAAATACTTTGAGATGAGGTAAGACATTTGGGTGATATATCGCCTACATCTTTGGACCTCAGTTTCCTAATCTGGTGCTCTGAGGACTTGACCATGTAGGCTGGAACATCATGAAGCCTGGCTTTGTCCCAGCCCCAAGCTTTCTTTGACTTCTGCTTGTCTGGACCCTGGTGATGTTACTTCTTAATTCTGGCTAAAGTGTTCCAAGGGACCCTAGCCAAGATTGTGGTTCCAGAGAAACTCTATGAGACATCAGCCTGTGGAGTCCAGTGGAAGTGCATCTGCTCTCCTGGGGTGCTACTACCCTTCATCATCCTTATCAGAAAGTCACACTGGCCAGCAACAGCACTAACCACTGTGGCATGTCCTATCCTCTCCCTTCTCACCAGCAGATTGCTGGCATATTGGCTGTCTCTGAGGACATTCTTGGGAAAACCTTGGCCCAGTCAAACAGGAGCAATGATGGCAGGTTAGTCCCAAAGAGGGTCCGTAGAAGACAGGGCTGCCTTGTTTGTACTTCCTCTAAAGACCTTCTAGGGCATGAAGCAGGTTGTTCCAGTTCAGCTAGCCTCCCTGCCTTTTGCAGACCTCAGTCCTCTTTGTCTGTGGGTGTGGCAGTGGCCTCCCCACAATCAGCACTGTGACAGCCAGATCAGGTACCCTACATACCCTCCCTCTGTTCCTCTGCCCTGGAACCCTCTTCTGACAGAGTTCATTTTTGCCAGCTGAGATGCAAACTATCAGGCTACTTTTTCCACTCAAGGGCCAGAAGAGCCTGAAGGAAGGGCTCCCACACACAAGGGTGATAATGAACACTTTTTGCCTTGCCAGTGGCCACTATTGTCAGACACATACACCCTCTGGTTTAGTGCCCCTCATCTCTCAAGAAGTAATGAGGGCACCAGAAGTGGCCTGTTCTCTCCTGCTCCAGACACACAGGACTCCCTTCCTGGAGTTGGCAAACAAAAATCAACATCAAACCTTTAGAACCTTTCTGTAGAGATGAGAAAGGCAGGCTGAAATAAGCTGAGCTGCTTAGAAACTGAACACAGAAACAAATCAAAACACTCACTGGAGGCAACAGAAGGCAGATCAGTGGAGTAAGAAACAAGATGTCTCCCTTCCACATCACTGCAGAAAAGAAAAGAAGAAATCACCAGCTATGGCTCAAAAGTCACAAAAGAAAGGAAATGCAGGAAACACAAAGCACACTGGCAGGAAGCCACCCAGAATGGTTACAACAATCAGTGTAAGCATTTAACACTCCCCTGGTGGAAGACAAAGGTCCCTAGATTAAATTAATACAAGAGACTCACCTGAAATAAAAGTGAAATAAAGCTGCGGGGTAGGCAAAGCTATAGCAAGTAAATGCAAACAAAAGAAAAGCGTGAGTGGCTGGATCAGACAAAGCACAATTTAAGGCAATAAGCAGCGCCAAGCAGGATAAAAGGGTAAATTTCCTATTCATAGAAGCAATTGTGAAGGCATAGTTGTTCTGAACATTTGTACACTCAGTACCTTAACATCAAAATATGTAAGGCAAAAATCTGTCACAAGAAATGCAAGAAGCTGGCCAACAGACAGTTGTGGGTATAAATTTACATACTACTCTGAGAGTTTGACATCAAGTAGCCAAAATATACATGAAAATAGAAAGCAGTGGTATAATTGAGAGTGAATTAAAAGGTAGTATTTTGTTTGATGTGGCAGGAATG
This sequence comes from Lophiomys imhausi, assembly GCA_907164525.1. Taxonomy (NCBI): domain Eukaryota; kingdom Metazoa; phylum Chordata; class Mammalia; order Rodentia; family Muridae; genus Lophiomys; species Lophiomys imhausi. The sequence goes on along the minus strand of CAJQZJ010000896.1, from coordinate 2,364,091 downwards.
ATGTTTGCCATGTTTCAAGACACTGCTGTAGATTGATGCTTGTGATCTGCACGTTAAATTTAGTGCACATTTTACATACAGGGTAATTATAGCTCCATTTAAAAACCCTAAACCACTAAAGAGCCATTGAAAGAAAATATACCAAAATTAACATTTGGTGTGTTTGAAAGATTAGAATTGAGATATTTACATCTTTTTCCTTCCACTTTTTCTTCCAGTGTTCCTTAATGACCATATAATATTCCATGACTTTAAAAATTAACTAAAAAGAATATATAAAAATGGAAGAAGACTTACTCTCATAGCATAAGGTTATAATTTTCAAGACTTGAGGGAATATATTCATGAAGATTGGGTAAAATGTAACAAACAAGGGCATCAGGTAGTAGTCTGGGCAGGCTAATAAACCTAACCCTCTGGGCAGGACCAGGCCTTCTGGGGTCACTGTTGGGAATGCTGTTTTCTTTGCCCTGAATGCTTCCTTCCCCCAACTTTGTTCCCATGCCTCACAGCATACCTTTTCCACCTCTGCACATTGCACAGTAGTAGCTCAAATATGATTTTTCTAAGATAATGCATATATAGGTTCCCTTGCTTGACCCCTATGCCTGTGTTCCAGATGACCTCATCCATTCTTGTACAGGGATGTAGCTCCTCTCTATATGCTAAGGACTCCTGAATTCATGTCTAGCCCCAAACTCATTACAGAGCTTCAAGGGTATATTAGGTACATCAGCCTGTAGGCTGGAAAACACCTGTAGATGGGGAGGGATGATAAAAAGGCCTGCAGATAAGTCTCTTTGAGAACCTGATGGTGGGGAAAAGGGAAGGATTCAACGTGAGACAGGGATGCCCTCGGGGGTGGTGATGAGAACATTTAGGCATTCCCAGTCAGATGGAAAAGAAGGTTCCCAAGAATGAATCAGAATAAATCTTCGCCCACTCTATGCCATCCAAAAATGAAACCTATGGCTCTCTCTGACTTGCATGATTACTGAGCTAGGTTATTGAAGTAATCAAGAAAAGCAGCAAAGCCAGGCATGGTGGCGCACACCTTTACTCCCAGCACTCTGGAGGCAGAGGGAGGTGGATCTCTGGGAGTTCAAGGCCAGCCTGGTCTCCAAAGCGAGTCCAGGACAGCCAGGGCCACACAGAGAAACCCTGTCTCGAAAAAAACAAACAAGCCAGGCGTGGTGGCACACGCCTTTAATCCCAGCACTCGGGAGGCAGAGGCAGGTGGATCTCTGTGAGTTGGATGCCAGCCTGGTCTACAAAGCAAGTCCAGGACATCCAGGGCTGTTACACAGAGAAACCCTGTCTCAAAAAAAAAAAAAAAAAAAAGAAAAAAAAAAACAAACAAAAAACCCCTCCAAAAGAACAACAACAAAAAGCAACAAAGCTGAATTTAAAAGCTGCCCTGGCACTGGAGAGACTCCTTCTGTTTCCTTCGGCTGACCATACGCTGCCAATTCAAAAGACAGATTCTGCCTCCTGCTGAGAGGTGAAGGTCGGGGGTTTCTGTTCTGGCCTCCTGACTTTTTGGGGCAGAACATAAAATCTGTAAATACTCTAAGGTTTTTAATCTACCAGAAAAATGAGTGAGGATTTAGTCCAACTGATGTGGCAAGTTAACTCAAAGGCTTTTATAACTACAAGGTACAGTCTCTTTTGAAAGAGCAAAAATAAACTTTACTAATGCCAAACATATATTCTTATCAATTTCAGCTCAAAGTACATACTCTCATTGGAATGTAAATTACTTTGAGAGCTTTCTAAAATTATTATATAAAATTTCTCTTCCCTAGACCTGGATTGTTATCCAGTTAAGTATTTTGTTTTGAAAGGTAAAATGTTCATGAAACCACTCTATGAGAAAATGGCTTCATGAAATCCTATACAGCTATCTGGTTTCAGAGAAGAGATGTTGCTAAGAAACCTCTAGCAAGTCACTTGGCTTTTCTAATTCACAGCCTCCTCCTTAAACATGAAGAAAATAGTACCTACCATAAAAGACTCAACACGAAAGTCATATTTCTCAGTAAAGTGCCGGCTACAGTGGCTGTCTTGCTGCAGGAGCTCAGTAAACAGCAGGTATTATTCTTACATCAAACAGTAGTTTCTAGTCTCCCCTCCTGCCCCTGTATGTGATAACTGAGAATCTTTGCGGAGAAAGGCCCAGGTTCTGTACAAATCCCATCAGGACAGCTCCAAGTCTCTTCCCCACTCAGGAAGCATCCAAAGGCACTGATTTTGATTATAATCGACATAACTGTAGGAAAAATCCCAAGAATCTGTTATTCATTTTAATTAAATTACTTCCAAACTTTATTGCTTTATCATCAGTAACAAATAAGTGTCCAATATCTAAAAGACAAGTCCCAATTACTCAAGAGCCTATTTTCATTAAAATGGGTCTGTGATAACTTCCCTGGAAATCAACAATCCTGTCAGTCCTCCTCATTAGGTGAGACCTGAGGGCCTGCCTCCTTGCAACAGTCAGACTCTCAAGCAACTGGGTACTGCAGACCACTTTTTTTTTACTTAGTCTCTCAAACCCATCTTCTCACTGGTACAGTGTTTTGCTTTTGACTGACAGTCAGTAAATGGTTTATGAATAAATGCTCCCTCCTTGTACCAGGACTGGCAAAATGTGCATTATGAGCCAAAATCAGGTCAGATGACCGGGCTTCCAGCAATAATGTGCACAGAAGGCAAATGATTAAATAATGCATGTCTATCCACTTGACATGACATTTTGCAGCCACTGGAAATGATGCTCTCGAAGACTCAAAGGCCGAATGGAGACATATCTAACATTAATTGAGTAAATAGACCATAAGGAGTGTCTTGGTATTGCACACATGGGCCCAGATTGAAGGGGAAGGCCAAACAAAATACGCACTATGAGAAGGATGTGGGTCTATATGACATGTTTCCAAATTCTCCTCTTTATTGGTTTTACAGTAACAGTAGAATGGGCTGAGGGCAACATTGAACATTAGCCTAGGGCTTCCTCATAGACATATGCCCAAATTCAATGTACAGAACTCAGAATGAAGGCTGAAGAGCCAGATGGAGAAGTCCATTCAAGAATAAAATATGGACTTGACCCAAAATAGCTGCCATGCTCAGTTTCGGTGTCTGAATTAATCCTCCTCTTAGTTTATTGACGCCTATGAAATTGATTCTCACCACAGAATCACAACCCGTAGCCTCAGCATTGCAGTCAATAAAAGGCATGACTAGGGAGGCAGGGAAAAGCATCCTAGCCAAATATTCACAAAAGGGAACCACAGCAGCCTCTGTGGAAGTTTTGTTATCTCTGAAAAATGTTCCTATGAATTACTAGAGATGAAGAGAAACTACAATTAGCATGGTAGGGAAGGGTAAGAAATGGGGGGATGTCTTAGTGCCTCCACTAGTGCTATAACTGAATACCAGAGGACAAGTAATTTATGAAGATTAAAGGTTTATTTGGCTTATGCTTCTGAAGGTTGGGAAGTTCTCGATCAGTTGGCCACATCTGGTGAGGTCCTTGCTTGGAGGCACTTTCTGCAGAGTCCCAAGCATCATATGGCAAGACAGACAATTTTCTCTTACACTTTTCTTCTTATAAAGCCATAGTTCCATTGGATTAGGACTCAACCCTTTTGGTCTCATTTAATCTTAATGACCTCCCAAAGGTTCATCTCACTTAGCTCAAGTTTCCACCCTTCCCATTGTGGGTTATACCGCAAATGAGTGTTGGTAGTGGAAAGTGGGAAATGGGGAGCAGCCGCTGCTGCTGTCAGATCAAAGCTGACCATAGGCATGTTGCTGCCCTACTCTAAGTTCCTTTCCTCACTAGAGATCTAAATTTACTTCTCTCTCCTAAGACAAAACCCACTTGTTGGTTCCAGGAACAGAAAAGACTAAAGGTCTCATAGACATTCATTGCTAGCAAGAATGACTGGAATAGGCCAGCCTGTATCAGCCCTGTATTACACAGCCCCATGTCTTCCTAGCTGGGCTACACCTAATGGTGCTATTCCCCCAGGCCCAGAAGACAGGGCTGTGATGTCCATTACTTGTACTCAAGCTTTCACTGAGAACAAAAAGTGCTGTGTTCCTGGATCAGTGCAGGTATCTTGAGGCCCAGTGCTCTTGGGCCTCCCCAGATCCTTCTCTGGAAATGCAGCCCAGCACTGATGTTTCTAGGTCATGATGGGGCTTATTGAAATTTTTAGAACCACGTTGCTTAAAAAAAGAACACTAAGTAGCCTCCTGAAGCCCTGGCTAGTTCCTTGTCTGGAGGTACTGATCATACAAAGCTTTGCAGTACCTAACAAGAGGGATGGCAAGAGTGGATCCCACTGAGCCCAGCAAGAAAGCCGACAGGTCTTGACTTTCATCCCCAGGAGCCCAGTCACCAGCAGTCAAGGTTTCTATATCCACCTCTGGGTATCTGGAGACAAGGACCAACTCTAGATCCATAACCCTGCAGTTACTTAGACCCTCACCATGTTTACCCTAGCCTTCAGAGCCATTATCCCCACATGATAGCCAAGTTTGATTATATCACTGAGAATCCCCTACCATAGTCAGACTGGCCTGCTTTGCCCATAGTTAACACTGTCCACTCAGATTTTTCCTCCCAGTGGTAAAGATTGAACCCAGGGTCTTGAGCATGTTAGGTAAGTACTCCACCACTAAGCCACAAGAACCCCCTGCCCTCTGCTGGGACTTTTTGCTGTTATTGCAGTTGTTCTCAGACTCTAGTTACTGATGGGTCATAACCTTTTCTGGACTCTGGACCCACTGATGTGGCATGGTTATTTGTGTCCAGATCTGTCTCTCTCCTCCAGGCCAGAGACCAGTTGTGACCCTTTTAGCTCCTGGTCCAGATCCAGGCACAGGTGGAGGGTTCTACAACATGGAGACCTCAGGATTGCCTTTTGTAAAAGCAATCAAGCTCACTGTTTTCCTCCATAATCAGGCACCAAAACAAAGGGTTAGATCTCGATTCTCAGCATGACTTCCTGGAAAACCCTTTGCTCTCTGTTGACCATGTTCGCTGTTTACCTCTGACCTTTAAAGCTCAGACTCAAGATCATGTGGGGACAAAAAGGTAATCCCTGCTCCCCTTTGAAAGTCCAAGCAACAAGCCCTTTCTGGAGCCAGCCAGCCAGACCCTTCTGCTATTGCACCTGCACCCTGCAGAGATGCAGGGAGGGGAGAGAGAGATGTATTCAATATCCACACAGAGTGCACCTGCAATGCTGCTATACTAGAGGTGTTGCCTCTGACAATACCCACCAAGCACTAGTCCAAGTCGTTCTGATCACACACAGTTTTATTGCCTGCTGCCTCCTAATGCTTTCTTTCCATGGCCAAATCTTCCTGGGCAATGCTCACAGAAGCAAAAGGGCCTTCAAGTTGGAAAATCTTGGGCCATTAGCTGCAGTAAGTGGAGTCAAGTGAGTTTGTCTCCACAGTGATGTTTATTTTCTTGCTCTCGGGATGAGACATAGGCTACTCAGATGCACCAAAGCAAACAAGGAAATGGGATGTGGTGAATGTGGATACCAGCACATGGGAAACCCAGGGAACCTGGCCGGAAGACTAGAAGTTATTCTCTCTGGAGCCTTGAGTTCCCTCTTTGAAAGTCTTGTCTTTCCATTGTATTTCTTGGCCTTGAGCCTGAGGGATCCTCAAATGAACCCATTTTAAACCTGCCTCCGCTTTCTAAGCCCTTCTTCTCCATTCTGTCCTGCCCACACCTCTCTTTCATTTATCTGATTTAATGTCTCAGCTCCCACAGTGTATCAACACCCCTCACCCCAGTCATTTTCATCCAATCTTGGCTTTGAAAGACTCCTCAGCCTCCCCATCTGTAAAGTGGGAATAATTGTTTGTATCAATATGTAGATTTATGGGTGAAAAAAATAAAAACATCTAAAGTATTTGACATAGATAAACAACCTATAAACATAGTTATTATTGTTGTTTCTGTTGCTAATAAACCCCAGCACCCCTGGGTTGACACTGAATCTGTGTGAAAGATTTAAATGTGTGCACATGGTCAGGGTGGAAATGAGTGCACTAATGGAAACAGCGATGAGGAAAGTAGCTGTGTCCCTTGGCCTCTTGGGAATATTTCTATTCTGAGCACTTCTTTCTCTCATCATATTGATTTTAAATCAATTGTTAAGAGCTTTTCATTGTTTCACAGCTTTTTGTAGTATGTCTCTCTCAAATATTCAGCAGTTACTACTGGCAACTTCCATCAATGAGTTACTTGTATAGGGCCAAGATGTGGGGATGAGTTATACACAAGCAGGAATCAGCTTCAGGTAGCCCAGGGAGGACTCACAGAACCATCTAGGCATAGTCAGGAACTGGTTGTCAGGATGACCTGGGGCAGCCAGCACACCACTTTTTTTGTGTGTCCAGTCTTATATTTTTGGTTATGAGCCTAGCCTTTCATGGCTGAGCCATCCCTCCAGCCCATGTCCAGTCTTTATAATGACATAGTACATGGGAGTGTCGAAGATCAAATGGGGTTATCAAATCAATATTTACTTCCCTGGTGGTATACTCATGTCTGACACCCATGTAGCCTGGTTAGATGCTGGGTAAATATTCTGATCCATGTTAAAGATTCTATTTTGAACTGATCTGTGCCTTTGCAAATATGAAACAGGATTAATACTGTAATAGTTAGGATGATCTATTGAGTCTCTATGTGTTTTTACATTTGTTCTGTCTTAAAATTGAAGTTTATTTTTCTTGAGGAAAATATGGCCCACAATCAACATCAGAGATCTCTGCTCCTTTCTAGTTAAACCCGCTCACTCAGCAGCCCCTGAGCACCTTCACATTGACAGGCTCTGTGGTAGAAGCTGGAAGTACTAAGCATGTGTGTTTGGCTGACTTCTCTACAGGAGAGCATAAGGGAGAGAGAGAGTTGGCAACCCCAGGTTCTATCTCTTCTGGATAGTGTTCCTCTACTTCTCTTACAGTGGAAATGCTTTTTCTATGTGTTTCCACCACCAATTTCCAACCTGGCCTGGCTTGGCCATACACCTACCAGGCTCTTACCTTGCAGACTCACTCATCTTCGTCTCCTTGCAATACTAAGAGTACCCTGAAAGAGTTAACTCTGAGACTTGCCTTGGCCTGGCATCACCCCATCAATTCCTCCAGCACACTTCAGCCACTTTCAGGCTTCAGAGCCACCAGATAGAGCTCCATGAATAGCTTCATCTGTACCACTCTTCTTCCATGCTCAGGATTCCTGGGCCATACAAAAATGTCAAGTTGAAAAAACACCTGCCAGTGGGTAAACAATGTGTTGGTCCAAGGTCCCTTGACTAAGCCAGAAGCAGAGATCTAAGATATATGAATATACCAAGGGGGAAAAGCCAAACCTTTTTTGCTGGTAGTGTTCTGTAGAAGCCCTGGTAAAGCCTTCAGCCTCATGGAGCAGTCACAGGATGGGTGAACAGATGATCTTTGAAATCTCTTTAGTGCCACAAAGGATGAGAGAAGGAGGCCAGAAAACCTGAATCAAAGTCTTAGCCCTTGTACTAACATAAAGCACTTTACCTTGATAAGCCTGTTTCCTCAACAATAAATTGGGGAGATTTCAGTACTTGCTCATGAGTTGTTGTGTAAATTAATGAACTAATAACTTTGAACACCAATGCAAGGCCCTCTATTAAAATGATTCTAACTAGCCGGGCAGTGGTGGCGCACGCCTTTAATCCCAGCACTTGGGAGGCAGAGGCAGGCGGATCTTTGCGAGTTCGAGGCCAGCCTGGTCTACAAAGCGAGTCCAGGACAGCCAGAGCTGTTAAACAGAGAAACCCTGTCTCGAAAAACCAAAAAAAAAAAAAAAAAAAAAAGATTCTAACTAAAAACCTAGAGCACAGGATAGGATCATGCTCAAGGGACAATGATGAAGTTAGTTACTCTACCACCACATCTCCCCTGAGAAAAGATTTCTCTGCATAGCCTTGGTTCTGGAACTCTCTCTGTAGACCAGGCTGGCCTTGAACTCACAGAGGTCCGCCTGCCTCTGCCTCCTGACTGCTGGGACTAAAGGTGTGTGCCGCCACCACTCAGCTGAAGTTAGTCCTTTTGAAGAAAACTTTTTAAGCTGAAAGGGATCACTAAGGAACTTTGCTTAGTGGAAGAATCATTGCTGGACAGCCAGACTCTGGCAACCCCTGGGGAGTCAGAAGCTTGCCCAGACCTCTGAGCAAATAAAGAGGAGGCGTGTGTATGTATAGGCTGTAAGTTTCAGCCCTCTCAGATCTGTGGCCAAGGAAAAACAATTCTCTTCCTTTCCTCTGAAACCCTCAGCAGCAGCAGCAACAGCAGCAGCAGCAGCAGCAGCAGCAGCAGCAGACTGCAAACAACTGAGTAGGAGGTGAGCTTCCTCTCTGCCAGTTCTTCACCTGCCCAGGGCCCTCAAACAGCTGGGCCCTATTTTTCTTTCCACAGCAAATGCATTTTCCTTCTCTGAGCTTTGTCTTATTTTCCTTCTGCACGCTCTTCCAGCTCCTGACTTTCACAAGGTCTATCCCTCAACCTGGCTCTTAGCACCTGGCCCGACATATGTGGCTTCCATGGTTATGGAAAAAGGGAGAGATCAATTCTGGTTCTGTAAAAATTAAAATAAAACTCCTCTCTAGTATAAAATAATTTCCTCCTTCTGCTGAGAACTTTTGGTAGGGTTTAATGATGCTGAGGAATTTTTCATCTTACCATTTCAAAGACTAGAAACCTAGTCTTTATTTAATTTTTACAGGGTCTCATGTACTGAGACCCAGGCTGTCTCAAGTTGGATTCTCAACAAGAATGACCTTGAATTTCTTTTTTTTTTTTTTTTTTTTTTTTTGGTTTTCCGAGACAGGGTTTCTCTGTGTAACAGCTCTGGCTGTCCTGGTCTCACTTTTGTAGACCAGGCTGGCCTCGAACTCACAGAGATCCACCTGCCTCTGCCTCCCAAGTGCTGGAATTAAAGGCATGCGCCACCACCACCCGGCGACCTTGAATTTCTAATCCTCCTGCCTCCATCTCCTGAGTTCTGAAATTATAACTGTGTATCAATGCCTAGGTTTTTTTGTTTTTGTTTATTTGTTTGTCTCATTGTGTAATATATCTCTGCCTGGCCTAGAACTTGCTATCTAGACTGGACTGATGTTGAACTCACTGAGATCCATCCCCTGACTCTGCTTCCCAAAGCAGACTGGGTTTGCCTCATGGTCAGAAAATAAAAAAAACTCTGTTGGGTGACTATCTCCAGATAGTCACCAAGTACTGTAGATCTCCTTTCTAAATTAAACCCTTTTCTCTCTGCTTCATTGCCACAGCTCAGTTGGAGGCCCCATCTCTGCTTCCCAGTCTCATTGTCAGGCCCCACTGCCCCTGCCTTCCCAGCCTTCATCCCACATACATATTTTCTTGTCGTACCATGCTGAAGCACACCTGTGACCATAGCCTCTTTCCCTCTCGGGACTCCCTACATCCTCAGGTAGAGGCCTGAGTTAAAAATTCAGAGTCCATTTTCCCATTCTTATTTGGGTCCCCAAAGAGGTTTCCTACATCCCAAATTAGCAGGAAGCAATTTTAAGAGAGTGACGCCCATCCCCAGAAGGTCGGTGGGTGATTTTTTTCCCCCTTTGGTCATTTGATGGGTTATAGATATTTGTTGTTATTTTGGGGGATTGGTTACAAGTTGTTAAATGGTCTTGTTAATCTAGGTTTTGGAGGTTAGACCCAGGGGTTTCTCTCTTTTTCTTTTCTCTATCCTTCTTTCTCTTCTAGGTACAGGGGAAAAGACTTGAAAAAAAATGGGATATAGACATAATATAGGAATGATAAAGAAAAAGGGATAGATTATTGAATATGCTCTTATATCTTTGTATATTGATACAAAATTAAGATTATATTTGGCTAAAAAAAAAATCAGAGCCACATTAAGTAAGTGGAACTGAGGGAGGGCAGATCTAAGGATGAGGGAAGAATGGGGGTAGGGTGCAGATGGTATTTCAGGGATGGGTTGACACCAGTGACCCTTGTACATATCCATTTGGCCTAGACATGCTGGTAGGCATGGACCTGGAGCTACAGCAGCCCCCAAAGTGCAATTGGGCCAGCATGTGGGCACCAGGTAGGGCTGTTGGTATGGTTGTAACTAAAAATAGGGAATGGCTTCATAGAACTGGTTGCTATACAAGTGAAAGGAAAAGAAGGAAGTCTACTCTGCAAATGATCATGGCCAGGAATGGGGAATGCCCACTGGGTCTGACTGAACAAAAGGCCATGGTTTGCTGGGGGAGTGATTTGTTCTCTTTTGTACCAGCTGAAGACATACAGAGTAAGCCTAGGGCCACCACCTAGATGAGTCACCACACAAAGCTTAATTAATGCCTGCAAAGCACTCTAAGGCCTTGACTGAGAGGTTTCACGTGAACACAGAAGATCCTTATTAATCACTGTGGCAGCACCAAGTGGGGTGGCCTAGGGGGCAGCTGCCTCCATCCACAGAACAATGGATGGTTAAATTGTGATTTTGAAGAGCAGTTCTGATCAGCTGGCTGGAAAGCAGCTTAGCTCAGAGGAGGCAGGCCCTTCTGGGAGCCACTTAACTCACCTGGTCCTTATTGGCTATGCATTAAGTACAGGAATAAAACCTCCATCCCTGCTGTGCGTGGATAATGGAAGAACTGTTAGGTAGTAGAGGAGCATCTTTTCTTTCCAGGTAGGCCAAGTGAAAAAGCACAGACTCAGCAGCAGGCTTAGTACATCTTTAGGCATGTCCCTCAATCTCTCTGAGCCTGGTCTCTTCATCTGCAAAGAAAAATAACAATAAACATACCTGTTGCTGTACAGGATTATGAGATTAAAGTGACATTCAAATGAAATGGCCTTAGTGCCAGTGTTAGTTATCCTTGCATTGCTGTGACCAATATATCTAGCATAACTGAAGAAAAGAACTATTTATTTGGGCTCATGGCTTTAGAGGGTTTCCTAAATTGTTTGGCACCACATGCTTAGACAGAGCTTCTCAGTGGCAGGAATAAGGTAGAGGGGGTTCTTCACTTCATGGCCCAAGGGCACACAGAACTGAAAGCCAGGTGTAACCTTCAGAGACAGGCCCCTGAGGACCTATTTTCTCCAACTAAAGCCCACCTTCTAAAAGTTCTAGAACCTCCCAAGACAGGGCCACCAGTTGGGAACCAGATATTCAATACATAAGTCCATAGGGGGATATTTCATATTCACATCATAACTGTGCATGCAATAATGATAAGAGTAACACAAGTAGTAACAGTGGTGATGATATTAGTAATAATACAATTACAATAATAGTAATAACATCAATGTCAAGAATAACAATAATAATTGCAATAGCAGGTATATAGACTGACCTGAGTCAGGCACTCTACTAAATATATTCCAGTAGTTACCTACTTTGAGATTTATTTTTGCTTTTAATTATGTGTATGCCTATGTTTTTGTATTGTGGGTATGAACGTGTGAGTGCAGTTACCTGCAGAGGCCAGAAGAGAGAGTCAGAGCCTCTGGGACTGGAGTTACAGGTGGTTTTGAGCCACCTGAGATGGGTGCTGGGAACCAAAATCTGATCCTCTGCAAGGGCTGTAGGTGCTTTATTGGTTCCAGTCTCCTTTTCCCTCTGCTCTCTGCTGCCTTTATTAGTATTGTCACCCATTTTAGCATTCAGGTTTCATTACAATTGTCATTATCATGGCCCTCATTACATGGAATGAAGATGCTGGGCTCTAGGGCATCTGTACTTGGCTCAGGGATGGGGAAGGGCCTCTGGAAATCTTTGATCCCCCCTGTCTTCCACAGGAAAGAAAGGAAGTTATGGCTATAAAAATTATGTAAGTTTCTCACTCATCAAAACTCTGGGGGTGCAAGGGAATTGTAGATAGCTGGAATGGAGAAAAGCTGTCAGTAGATGCTGAAATATTGAAATGCAGCACCATTCTATCCCTTCCCTCTACCTATGCTTAAGGGATATCCCCACATCTGGGAGATAAGGAGTTACCTGTTACCCTAGTTGCTCAGGTATTTCCCAATTTCTTGCACTGGTTGATCCCCCTGAAAGGAAGGGCTGCAGCCCAACCCCAAATTCTCAGCCTGTGCTCTCTCTATCTGTATCCCAGAACTTCAACTAGTATCTGCATCAGGACCCTAGTCAACCTGAGTCACTCCTTATCTCACTGGTAGCCAGAAAAGATCTGACTAGTTTCTTCCAATACCCACTTGACCCATCCTAAACCATCTCCAGAGGAGTTAGGGAGGCAAGGCAGAACTAAGTGTCCGAGTTAGATAATTGCTGTATCCCTAGCCATACTCCAGTTCTTTGCTCTTCTCGCCTATACTAAGGCCCCAGAGCAGGCTGGTCTCAGATTTGCCCATGGTATCCCCTCACCACCTTGTCCTGGTACTTCTCCTTCATCCTGCCCTTGACCTTATCCTCAGCATTCTGCACTCCTGCCATCCATCTCTCCACACAAGAAAGGTGCAACCAGCAAAACCTATTCTAGACCCAACATAGGGCTGGGTCTCTGCTCTGGACCTATCCTCAAAGACAAGAAAGAAGCTGGGCATGGAGGCACACATCAGCAGTTCCAGCACTCAGGAGGCTGAGATGGGAGGATGGAAAGTGCAAGCCCAACTTACACTACATGCTGAATCCCTGTCTCAAGCAAACAAACAAAAAATAATCTAGTTTGAAACCCATCTTTGTATAAATTAAAGAATATGGTTCAGGGCTGGAGAGATGGCTCAGCGGTTAAGAGCACTGGCTGCTCTTCCAGAGGTCATGAGTTCAATTCCCAGCAACCACATGGTGGCTCACAACCATCCATAATGAAATCTGGTGCCCTCTTCTGGCCTGCAGATATACCTGCAGACAGAACACTGTATACATAATAAATAAATCTTTAAAAAAAAAAAAAAAGAATATGGTTCAGTCTTATCTGGGACACAAGGGGACAGAGCTAGAGGCAGACTGACTTTTAAAATAAACAGACAACCCCTCCGAAACTACTGCCCTATGAAATAGCCTTCTCAAGCTGTTACTATGATTCACTTTCTCTTAAGTGAAAGGTGTCCAGGCACTGCAACAGAAAGACCAATGGCGATGCTTACTGGGCGTGATTTGAGCTTGGACACATGGAAAATACAAACAGGAGAGTCAGACATGGTGACACTAGTCCCTATTATGTAGTAGGCATGTGGGCTGCTGTTGTAGACTATAAAATGCATTAAATTCTCTGTTGCCTACAGGGGGATGTGATATCATGTTGTTCTATGCCTTCTTTGCTTGCCTTATGGGGAGTGTGTCTCTATCAAAAAAGTGAGTAGTCTCTCACCCTAGGAAAAAATCTCAGCTTTAAAAAATTTAGTGCAATGCTTTTTATATCAGCGGGTTATATTTAAAGCCTTCAAAGGCCTAGATTTGCATCGACTGCATTTGACTCAGTCAAATTATTCATCATCCATCTCTCATGTACAATCCTCTTCTCAGGGTATGAAACCTCTGTTTATATAGAGTTTAGGTTTCCTGCAACCAAGTTGGTAATCAGTTTCTTAGACCTCATCCTACCAAGTATCTGGGACTAGTGTCACCATGTCTGACTCTCCTGTTTGTATTTTCAATGTGTCCAAGCTCAAATCACGCCCAGTAAGCATCGCCATTGGTCTTTCCGTTGCAGTGCCTGGACACCTTTCACTTAAGAGAAAGTGAAACCAAACAAGTCAGAAATGCATCTTAGGTGACAGCGAGCACAGGACAGGAAGGAAGAAAAGGGGAGCTCTTCCTACATGGTAGGACAGTTTCTTGAGAACATGATTTATAAACAACTATGAATGTCTACCATTTATTGACTGCTTGATAGGTTCAAAGTAGTACACATTTATTTTTCTTCAAAACAATCCCATTGTGACACATAGAGAGACATAGACACACACACACACACACACACCAGACTGAATCAACTGATTTGGAGTAGCTGTGTCTCAGTAAATGTCTCAAACTCATACCTAGCAAACAGGTATGTCTGTCACCACACTCCCTCAGCTATGTGTGTTTATTTATTTATACCTTATCTTGTACCACAAAGCCTTTGGAGTAGAGAGATGGCTATGTGTCCAAGACACAGCAAGACACAAAAAGACACAGTGAGAAAGACAGGCTAAGGAAACTCAGAAGATGCCAGGATCTTTGTACTTCAAGTTACAGGTCTCTGACTAGGCCCCAAGCTTTCTGCAGCCATGTTGGGAGATGTGGGGAGCAACATGAATCTCCTTCTATTGTTGGTGTTTGTAACATAAACATAAATCAAAATGGACCAAATACCTTTTTTTTTTTTTTTTTTGGTTTTTTGAGACAGGGTTTCTCTGTGTAGCCTTGGTTGTCCTGGAAGACCAACTTGGCCTCAAACTCACAGAGACCTGCCTCTGCCTCCCTAGTGCCGGGATTAGCAGTGTGTGCCACCACTGCCTGGCATGGACCAAAGACCTTTTAGAAACACAAGTTTTCCTATTTTAGGTCCTCAAAACAAGTATTCCCCATGTGGCATTTTTGGGAGGCTTGAATGTAAAAGCGTATAGCAGAATAATTAAAGGGGCCTTTGTTCTACTGGCCCCCCCAGTCAGCAGCCCCATCACAGCTTGGCCAAGGTAGCTCTGGAGGATGTGGAGGACTGTAGTCTAGTCTCTCTCAGCTGAGCCATGCAACTATCTGTCTGGATTTCTTGAACCTGTGAAGATTTGTAGTGAGTGTGAGGAAATGAAGGTGAGATTGGGCAAAGGCAGAAGGAATAAACCCAAACTGGTTGCAATAGACATCTCAATGTTTTTTAGGGATCCAGGTAGCAGAAGTGGCTCTTCAGAACTGTCCCAAGGAGAGCCCAAGGGGCCTGGCCTTGTATTTCCTCCCCATCTGTCTGTCATTGGCCACAAACCAACCATGAAGAGGAGCTTAACCTTCAGTCAAGCCAGGGAGTGGCTCAGCTGTGAGATACTGACAGTGGACTTTCAGGTGCAGTATTCATGACCATTGCCCAATATTAGTAGACAACCTTCTGGTACAGAGCTCAGTGAGATTTAAGTATCCTCCAGTACCAGGCCTTCCACCCAGACTGGCCAAGCAGGGTGGCCCCTGGACCAGCCAAAGTACTGTGGAATATAGTGCATATTGCCTCTGCTTTGAAGCCCTGAGGCTATTCCTTTTGTCACAAATAACAATAACCTCAGCCTGTTAAACTTACACACACACACACACACAATCCTAAAATAAAAGCTCTAGAAAGGGCCTAGCTTTAGCAGTATTACTACTTCCTGGTGTAGGTGCCAAAGTAAATTGTTTGCTAAGCATACAAGGACAAGGCAGAATTGGGACAGTTGGGTGGCACCATTTATTAACAGGAAATCTGCAGAGGTTAGACAATGATAACGGCCTTATACTTGGACTTTGTGAAGTCTGCCAGCAACAAGGTTCGATGAGAGGGTCAGAAGGGACTCTGGGTGAATTCAGCTGAAAGGACTTGTGGAGGGGAGTGGTGTCTCCAAGGATTAAAGGCCCCAGGGAAGGAGATGTGGGACAGGGCTGCCGGGTAACCTGCAGGAGACTGAAAGCTCTCCTGCAGGCACCATCAGCAGTGCAAGGCTCCAGCTGGCGCCCGCCCGAACCAGCTCTGCAACTTTGCAGATAGTTTGTTTTCCTGGCTGAAGTTCAGAGTGGGCTTCCGGGGGGTTTCTAGATCTGTCTGTGGACATTATCCTAAGGCTTAAAATTTTCCCTGCTGGGTCTATTTAAAGTTAGGTAACCAGAAAAGTGTAACTGTGACTGTTGTGTTTATATTATTCAACTTTAAGAAATACAGCAGATATGTATTTTAAATGCTACCATGAGATTCTACTTTACTATTCTTTATTTTCTTTAAATGAAGGGGCTTGAGGCATAGGGTAGAGGAGAGGGGCTGGCTCTGAGCCCTATTTCCTGATCACTTTCATTCATAGACACCAGGAGTTCTCCCTGGTGGATCCTGCCCAACAGGAAGCATCTGGTTCCCTGCTGAACGCGCCTGATCACCAAGTACAGTGGCCACAGCACCCTGTAACTTTCCTTCCTGAAAGTTTGGTGTTCGTGGCCCACAGAAGGCAGAACCACAGCTTCATTTGTGGCTCTGAGCCATATTTCCTGATCACTTTCATTCATAGACACCAGGAGTTCTCCCGGGTGCAGGGTCTCCTTAGACCCTGCCTGGGTCCGCTGTGCTGTCCTTGCAATACAGTTGTTGTCAGTTTGAGTCCACTGTAATGAATTCTTTAAATAGCTTCCCTAATGAGTAATCAATCATTTCAGAGATTTAATACTGAATCAGGCTGCTGGACACATTTGGGAGCGAAGCTGTTTGTATCTGATCCAAAAGAGCACCCTTTCTCTTTTACTTTGCAAAGCAGAACATGTCACATTAAATACCTAATGATCTAAGACAGGTCTCTTGTGACCTAAAAAGAAAAGCTGAAGGCAGAGACCATCCAATAAAATACAAATGACAAAATTTGTGTGTATTTTTAAAATTAGTCTCTTCATTTAAAGAATATAAAGTAGAATCTCATGCTAACATTTAAAATAAACATCTGCTGAATTTTTTAAAGTTAAATGAGAATAATATAAACACAACAGTCATAGTTACATTTTTCTGGTTAGCTAACTTTAAATAGACCCAGCAGTGAAAATGTTAAGCCTTAAGATAGTGGCCATAGACAGATCTAGAAACCCCCCGGAAGCTCACTCTGAACTTCAGCTCAGGAAAACAAATGGGTTCAGGCAGCAGCTGGAGCCCTGCACTGCTGATGGAGCAGGAGAGCTTTCAGTCTCCTGTTTCAGTCTCCTGCAGGTTACCCCAGCAGCCAGCCCAGCCCCTAAGGCCCTTGTGCTCCACCCCCAATGCACTCTAGCTGCCCAACCCTGCTGATTCCCATCTCAGTATCCCCACTCCACACTCTCCCAGTCACACCTCTGCCCACTCCCTAGACTTCTGCTTCCTATTCTAATGTCAGTGGTTCCAGGAGCCTCCTTCTTGTTGGTCTTACTCCAAATGCTCCCTGCTGAGTACATCTACTCTCTGGGCTTCTGTTGTCTGTTATTGGCCATTCTTCAATCTCTGGCTTCCCTAACACATATCATTTCTTCTGTTTCTACATGGGTGTGGGTGTAAATTAGAAAATGAAGGCCAATTCCCACTTGCCATGCCTCCTAGGAAACCAAGTTGCCAGACCCAGCCTTAGATCTGATTCCACCTCTCAACTGTCTATCAGTGGGTTGACTAATGTGGTAGAGCTGGTCAGTCACCCCCGGGTGAGGCTGACACAGAACATGGATAAAAGCTTGATTTGATAAGGTGGAGGAGATATGGCCATTTCTTATCTTCCCAAAGACACTCTTAAAGATTTTGTCCAAGTTCTTAAGTGTTTTCAAAATACTCTATCATCAACTCACCACTTGCTCAGTTTCACAAAAGCTGTTAAATTGCCAAGTGCCCTTTTAAATGTCTTTGTGATGTGGACCTCACAGTTACTTGTTTATCTTTCAATGGCAGGGACTTCACAGGTCACCCAAGTCCACGAACTAGCAGAGCCCTATTTGAGTCTGGGAACACAGTCAGGTGGCCAGGTGGGGAAGGAGGCCAGAACAAGAGTTCTGTCTTCATATGCCTCTCCCAGTGCCCTTCTTAGTTGGCATTTTGGACAAACCAGGTTCCATTTGTCTATAGGGGAGTTCAGGGGGAAAGTCCCAGGCTGGATGGTCAAGAAGGACCTGAGCCTTCTGAAGAACACCGTGGGGAACGTGCCCATTTATCACACAAAGGGACTGGGGCTTGCAGGTGATGAACTTGCCCAGGTTTGTAACAGCTGGTAAGGATTCTGACCCAGGCCTCCCTATCAGGACAGATCACACATTCTACTCATTGAAAGGCACTAACTTTTTTCTGTCCTTGTACCTGATTTTTCTTTTTTTTTTTTTTTGGTTTTTCGAGACAGGGTTTCTCTGTGTAGCCCTGGCTGTCCTGGACTCAATTTGTAGACCAGGCTGGCCTCGAACTCGCAAAGATCCGCCTGCCTCTGCCTCCCAAGTGCTAGGATTAAAGGCATGCGCCACCACTGCCCGGCTCTTGTACCTGATTTTAACACCCATAGGGAGAAAGTACAGAGAAGATTATCACCAGCTGCTTCCAAATGGGGATTAAATCCTTTTTTGGATTCCTCCTAATGTGCAGCCGTGTTCTATGGCTAGCCTAGAATTCTCTGAGTCCACTTAGCTTTTTATAGTTTGACCTTTGCACAGGAAAAACTCAATGATTTCTCACTACTTTGAATAAATGGAAATGGATATGTTTTTTTTTTTTTTCTGGACGATTAAAGAATGAAAATCAGAACCTACCACCATCCAAGTCTTCTGGAAATAATTTCTCTTGGAAGATGAGGTTCACAACACTACCTTCCAGGTGAGCCAAATTCTTCCTCACAGCAGAGATCTGGCAAACCATTTGTTTATTTTCCACTCTTGCCATAGGAAAGAGGGTAGCTATATCCCGGATACAGAGGCAAAAGCAGGGCTTGACCCTCTGCCCCTCAAAGTGGCCAAAGTCTTGGATATGAGACCATTGTCTCCATAGTGTGTTAATGAGACAATGAGAGCATCACCACCACCCTACAGAGCATCACTCAAATGCAGGTACATGGGTCCAGCAGAGTTTCATTCACCTGTTGTCAAAGCAGGGACAGTAGCACACTTGCTTTCCCAATGGTAGACTGAGGCAGGAGGATTTCTTTTTTTTTTTTTTTTTTGGTTTTTTCAAGACAGGGTTAGGGGCTGGAGAGATGGCTCAGCGGTTAAGAGCACTGCCTAGTGCTCTTCCAAAGATTCTCAGTTCAATTCCCAGCAACCACATGGTGGCTCACAACCATCCACAATGTCATCTGGTGCCCTCTTCTGGAATGCAGGTGTACATGCAGATAGAGCACACATGCATAAAATAAATAAAATAAATCTTTAAAAAAAAAAAAAAAAGACAGGGTTTCTCTGAATATCTCTGGCTGTCCTGGACTCGCTTTGTAGACCAGGCGGGCCTCGAACTCACAAAGATCCGCCTGCCTCTGCCTCCCAAGTGCTGGGATTAAAGGCGTGCGCCACCACCGCCCGGCAGGAGGAGGATTTCTTAAGTCCAGAAGTTCAGGGCCAACCTAGACCACATAGTAAGGCTCTGCTTCCAGCTTCCAAGTACACAAATAAATGCATAATAAAGCAAGCTTTCCTCATATCTCTTCATGAAGGTCAGGGGCAAGCCAAAGGTGAAAAAAGGCAGCATTAGTAGCTTGAGCTTTCTACTTCCTTTTCTGAGATCAGTAAAGGTAATGGCTCCTTAAAAGACTGTTAGGAAATCAATGAGTTTAAGATAATGGTTATGTAGTTGGTACTTAATAAAAATGTTCCCATCTCCTCTTCAAATGCCTAACCTTTCAAAGCACATGCCACGCACTACCCTGCTTCTCAAGTACCTGAGATGGAATGTTTTTTTAAAACGTCTTGTTGGTACTGGAATCCTTATTACAAAAACGTGGGAATCATGGACTGTGGGGTCTGAGTGAGAGGTAGGACCCTACCCAGGTCAATTTCTCATTGTGACCTTGCCCATTTGAGATTTGCAGAGCCATTTGCCTTGTTTTTCTTCTGGATTAGTCAGTTGTTTTTTTGTGGGTTTTTTTTTTTTTTTTAATGGAAACCAGGAAAAAAAAATGTTTATCGGAGCTATGTGTTAACTCATGCAGGCAGAGTGCACAGACCTCTCTTTACAAAGCCAGCCTTCGAGAATTAGAGGTACAGCAACAGCTTAAAGCTGCAGGATGTTCTCTGCTTACTTTTAGACTCACATCTCCATTTGGGGAGCCGGGTCTCTGGAATTTCCTCATCTCGACCTCTGCTGTGTTTGATAATATTCGATTGGGTCACTTGTGGGACTTCAGGACTGCCAGCTGACTTTGGCTTTCCTCCCTGCCACTCTCAAGGATCATAGCTGGCATTCTGGAATGACACGCTAGACAATGGGTACTCTCAGCCTACAGGCTGATGTTGAAGAACCTTGACAGTCCTCACCATCCGCTCATTTCTCCTAATCTGTGTCTCATGCCCTTCCCTGTTATTCGTTTCCCAGGAGCAGCCAGACATCCCCTAGCTCATCTGCTGAACACAGTGCCTCTGCCTCCCCTGCCTCCCCCTTCCTGTCAATCCCTCCTCATGGCTCCATCTCTGGCTAGTTTATCTTCTCAGCAACACCACTCCCCACACTCATTTCCTAGTGTATTCCTCTCTGACATCCTGCCTCAGGATCCAGCTCTCCAGATCCAGGCCCATATTTCCAGGCCATTGCTGCCTTCTCAAACTCAGTGTGCTTGCTCCTCCCAAACCCACCTTTCAGCTGCCCTTCCAACCATCCTAGCTCAGCCTCTCCCCTCTGTCCCAATAGTGTAATCATATCTGTCCCTTCAACTGGGGCCTCCTCCTAGCCCTCCACACTTTTGATAGCCACCCAACTGTCTTAAGATCCCCAGAGTACCAGAGTCACTTTCTCTTGGTCCCCACCACAGCAAGTCAGACGCTTTATTTGTGGGAATAAAACAAGATGATAAAATACAAGGCTTGCTCTAGGGACCTGGCTTGACAAGGATGCTCAACACACTGACTGTTGGTCCCTCACTGCTTGTGTGCCTCATGTTTGATCATTGTCACCATTATTTCCACCTGCTCAGGTTCAAGTCCTGTGGGCAATTTGCTATCATCAGCACCAGCCTGGTCCTTTTGCTTCCCCGTCCCTCTCCAATCTTTCCCCATCCCTCCATCATGCTTGTGGGGATCCCACCCTTCAAGTGTGCAGAGAGACAGTAGGAACAGGTCAGCACTGTCACTGAGGCTCCCTTCCCCTCTGCCTTTTAAAGACCCTTGTAAGCCCAAATTCAGTTACCTGAGAAGAGTGACTCAGTGAACATGTCATCACAAGAACCATGATAGGTATTTTTTTTTTTTTTTTTTTTGGTTTTTCGAGACAGGGTTTCTCTGTGTAACAGCCCTGGCTGTCCTGGACTTGCTTTGTAGACCAGGCTGGCCTCGAACTCACAGAGATCCGCCTGCCTCTGCCTCCCAAGTGCTGGGATTAAAGGCGTGCGCCACCACGCCCAGCTCTCATGATAGGTATTTTGTAGTCAAAGTCCAACATCATATATTACCTATTAGGTACTTCATAACTGCCTGGATCCTACTGAGAAGGTCCACTGAATTATTTGTTTTGGTAAAAATGCTGGCAGATTTGATTATCATCAAGCATTCCAAAAGTGGCCCCTACCAAGGTGTAACTGCTATTTGTTGTGTTATAGATACTATTCCTGCCTCTAGTTTGTGAGACATCATCATTCAATACTGAGTCCTGACTAGTCCCAGGCCAATACCCTAGGCATGCTGGGAGTGGTGTTCTTGCCTCCCTGGAGCTCTCAGCCTATAGCAGACAGCCATGGCTGAGTTCTTTAGGCGCCAAATGTACCAGGCTGTGTCCGTACAGACCAATGACATACAGCACAGCTCTACTTTAGGATAGACCAGATGCTTCGAATGCTGAGATCCAGGTCAGTGGCTTTGAATCACTACCTGAAGTGATTTGTTCATTCAGCAATAAACTTACTAATCTGGAGCTGCGCCGTGTCCACTCAGATAGTGTGTCTATCCCCATTATGGTTTTGCCTCCTACTAAAAAAAAATTCAAAATCAATCTTTTCTAAAAAAAAAAAAAAAATTAGGGCTGGAGAGATGGCTCAGAGGTTAAGAGCACTGGCTGCTCTTCCAGAGGTCCTGAGTTCAATTCCCAGCAACCACATGGTGGCTCATAACCATCTATAATGAGATCTGGTGCCCTCTTCTGGCCTCCAAGCATATGTGCAGACAGAACGGTGTATACATAATACATTTAAAATTTTTTTTTAATTTTTAGACCTTTCCTCCAACTTCCTTGAAGTTACCACTGCCTCATTTTTTATAAATTCACAAATAATCCAATAGCCCTGAATTAGCACACTTTGTCCCTGTTAGTTGCTGGAGCACTGTAATTGGTTGTTTTCCCTTTTTGCTTTGGATTCCATGAATCTCAAAGATAAATTTAGAACTTTTAAAAGTGGCATTGTGGGGCTAGCTGAGTAGGAGAGCACTGGCCTAGCTGCATAAAGCCCTAGGTTCAGTTTGTTTGTTTGTTTGTTTGGTTGGTTGGTTTTTAATGGCCATTAGGCCTGGTGTAGTGGCACACTCCTTTAATCCCAGAACTCAAAAGGCAGAGGCAGGTGGATCTCTGTGAGTCTGATGTCAGCCTAATTTAGATACCAAGTTCCAGGACAGACAGGACTATGTAGACCTTGTCTCCAAAGCAAAACAAAATAATAGAGTGGCCACTATGTTTAAAACTTATATTCTCCTTTCTCTTCAGAATCGGGTTCTAGTCACTTGTTTTGTCACAAGCTTCTACTAATCCAGTTTTCATAAGGGGAAGAGAATAAATGAAGTCTCTCTTTAAAAAAAAAGACTTCAAGTAGTCTTTTAAAAGTTTATTGATCACTTAAATTATTCTTTTCCAATGAAAATTACTTTAATTTATGGCCATGAGCAGGCTTGCTGCCCTTCTGTGATGTTGTCTCAGGCATGGACTTTGTAAATTGATGGGGACAGCTCCTGTTGCCTATGTTGGGTTTTTCCTAAATGCCCTTAGGCAATCTATAGATAAATCAATGCACTTCACCAAGCTACATTTATGGTTAAGCAATAATTATAGTGTGCGCAGATGGAGGCCTCAAATGTTTGCCTCAAGCAAGATGTAAGTCCCCTTTAATAATCTCCTGGTCAAGCTTCTGTCCTATTTCTGGTCTCCACTACTGGGTAGTAATCTAAAGACATTAATGTAGAAACAACTTGAAACACCCATCCAATTTTAGAAGATTCTCCCCTACCCCCGCAAGCATTAAATCCTCAGCCTTCACGCCCTACTCCCAATGCCTTAGTGATTTGCTGAAAACAACTTTCATTCCTACAGCTGATTGTGTTCAGCGAATGTTTGTAAATGTCCTTGGCCGCATCTCCTCCACATTACAGTGAGCTCCTGCCCCCCTGAAACTGTGTTTTCAGAGTCTTTTTTGTCTCCTAATGGTGCCTGGAACATTTTGCACATGATAAGGAACTCGAATAAAATGAACAATAATTGTCCCAACCAGCTCAAACTTTTTACAAGGCTCTCAATGAAAACCCTGAACCACAACAATGTGTGATAACGGCAAACATCTGGAGATGCCAGTGGCAGATGCCCAATTATGCTGAGCCTGGCACATGGCTGGGAGTTATTTGAAACTCCACAATGTTGCTCATCTTTGCCTGCTGCTGCTGCTACAAGCAATGGGTCTCCTTTCCCAAGGCACAATCCTGGCCCAGACAGTACTGGAACAACTGTCTATCTACCACCCCGCCTCCCAGATAACCACTGCCATAAGCATCACACCTGAGAATGAAGAATGCTGGCTAAGTTTATTTTCTCCTTCACTTTTCCATTTCAAACAAATGCACTTTCTATAAGAACATGTTAATTATACTACAGACACCACCAAATGCACCAAGCAATAACTAAATGCTCAGGAGGTTGGCATGTATACTGTTTCAAGTAACTTCATGATTTATTATCTAATTTAGATAAATGGCAAATAGTGATATAATAATAGCCTCTTTTTATTCTGGTTTATGCCTCATTGTCTCTGGGTATAGAGTAAGAAATGAATCATCAAGCAGGCCCCATGGGAAGATCATTAAGAACATAGGCAGGCGGTAGTGGTGCATGCCTTTAATCCCAGCACTCGGATGGTAGAGGCAGGCAGATCTCTGAGTTTGAGGCCAGCCTTGTCTACAGAGCAAGTTCCAGGACAGCCAGAGCTGCACAGAGAAACCCTGTCTGGAAAAACCAAAAGAAAAATTTAAAAATCATAGACTCTTCATGTCAGAACCTTGAAGCCCATGACAAAAACTGTCAATACTAACTCAGAGATCAGGGAACAAGAAAGGGTAGAAAGTGTGAGTATGATTGAAGAACACTGTGTATATGTGTGAAAATGTCATGAAAAACCCCTTTATTTTATACCAATAATATAAAATAAAATAAAAATTAAGGGGGGTAGGACTGGAGTAGTTAAAAACACTGGCTGCTCATCTAGAGGACCCAGGTTCAATTCCCAAAACTCAACTGGTGACTCACAATGGTCTATAACTCTAGTCCTAGGGGATCTGATGCCCTCATCTGGCTTCTGCAGGCACTGCACGCACACAGTACACAGACATACATGCAGACAAAACATCCATGTACATACAAATAAAAATAAAAATTAAAAAAGAAGTAAGACAGTATTAAAGGGCTTCCTAGATAGTGACAAGGCTGAGGATTAGTGAGATATCTACTTGACACTGACTGTCATGAAAAATGTGGTCCTTTTGTGGAAGGTGTCACTCAAGGGGCCAGGCCTGCTGAGTGAGGAACATGTGCCCCCATCACCTTCCAAACTGTACCTGGTGGAGAAGATGGTGATGCAATGAAGGTTTTACTGCTCTGAACCCTTTCTTCAGCCATGAGTGAAGATGGGGAGAGGTGAGGCCAGGGCAGGACACTGCTATTTCTCAGGTCAGACCTGACTTGTAACCTGCAGCCAATTTGTGCTGCATCTACCCCAAGCCAGGCTGTTTTAGATGTCTCATGTCCAGCAGTAAAAGCCCCTGTGGCATGCCATCCTGTAGTTCAGCTGGCATCTCTCCAGGCCCCATGACATAACAACTTTCATTTCTAACAGAGAAGAGGGGCTTTTTGGCCACAAATTTCATCCAAAGAAGTCACCATTTCCACCTGAGTTTGGTGAGTTCATGGTGGCCTCCCAGCCAAATATTTCTGTGCATCTCTCTTAAGGAGGCCAGCAGAGCTGCCAGGTGAACTGATTAATCCACACAGATGAGAAGATGCAAGATAGCCACAAGTCCCAAGGCTGTGATCTCAGCTCTCTTCAAAACAACTGCTTGGGGTGGCTGGGTTGTGGTGGCAAACACCTTTAACCCCAGAACTCGGGAGGTACATGCAGGTGGATCTCTGTGAGTTTGAGACCAGCCTAGTCTGGATACAAAGTGCATCTAGGACAGCCAGGGCTATACAGAGAAACCCTGTCTTGAAAACAACAAAAACTGCTTGGAAAAGAAACTGTTCCGACTCCAGAATAGGTCTCTACTAGCAGATCTCAGAAGACAAATTCTACATGCCATACAGTCCTAAAGTTAATCTAGTCAGCAGAAAAGGAAATTCCCACTGGGGAGTTAGCAAATGTCTGGGAAAGAGTCAGATTCTGTCCCAGCTGGCAAGTCTGGACGCTGGACAATTGAGGTTTCAGAAGCAAACTCAGACATCTTCTGGGATTCCTAAATGGAGGTCCTTCACAATGTTCCAAATCACTGCAGTAGGTCAGTTAGGCCTCCATATCTTTTCCTTTCTGGTTTGGGTGGAAGCCTTTATGACAGCATACTCCCAGATATGGCATTGCTGCCCATCACCTTGTCCCCATATTTAGTACTGAGCTGGGCTGGAAAATAGTAGCCTGGAGTGGGTGGGAGTTAGTACCTCAATAGCAGGTAGACTTAAGCACAGAAGGAACTCAAACACGTCCTTTCAGCCCTGCTTCTAAAGGTTGCTTGCCAAAAACTTGTACCCCAATCTGTGAAGACCCACTTTTGCAATTGTTAAGATGCAGCCCCTCAAGGATTCCAGGAGAAAAGGACAACAAAGCCAGGGGTAATTCTGCTCAGACTCTATTTACACTACAGTTCTGCCGGAAGTTGGTTGTTCCCTGCAAAACAGAGGGCATGGGCTTTGTGACAATGCCCCACCCCATGACTCCTGTGTATGTGGTCATCTTCTAGTCACAGGCTCTAAGTAAGTGCTGTCACATGATAATGGAGAGCTGTTTCCCTCTGTCACAAGAAGACAATCAGAGTGATCTTCAGGGACCTGGTTTGGAAATGAGTCAGGGTAAAATCATTGTGCAAACAATCAAGCCTAGGCAAACCCATCCTAATTCACTTTATTTAAAACTTTTGTTTTCCATAAAGGATTACTCTAAGAAAGAATTTAATCACAGCAGATCCACTTCCAAAATAGTTACAGATCCCAAGATCAAGAAGAGTGATTAAAGGAAAAGACTGAAAACTCCCAGATGCTAAGATTCCTGTTAAGTACATAATTACCAAATTGCCCTTCCAGACTGCGAGTAGCCTGCTTCTGGGGCTGGGACATGCTCAGCAGCATTATCAAGCACAAATAAAGACAGAGGATGGGGTCAAGACCAGGGCAGGCCACTGCTCCTCAGCAGGGATCATTTCTGACCTGAAATTAACTTATATCGTCTGCTCTGAGCCAGGCAAAGTTCTGGAAGTCATGTACCCAGCCACAAAACAGATATGGCCTTGCTTTACATTCCAGTGAAAAAAAAAGAAAGATTGTAAAGATGCAAACTGTGTTAAGTGGTAATGTTGGGGGGGAAAAATGAAGCAGGAAAGGGGTCAGAGGGTGACCTAAGGGTCCCTGGGTGTACAGGGTGGTCCAGGAAGGCTATCCAGAGAAAGTAATGGAATAAGCAATCTGAATAACCTAAGGGAGTGAGTTGGCCTGAGGGAAGATTATCAGTGGGGCCACATGCAGAATGCTTGTCACTCCACGGCCTCTGGGGAAAGGTCTGAGACTGGAGACCTACTCAACAGTGAAGTCAGTTCCCAGGCAGCAGGGCTTCTGGGAGTGAGATGGGTAGGGATGGACCAGGCAGGGAAAGAAAGAGTTCCGTGGATATCCAAGGGTAGAATATTACAACAAAAGTGAGGCACTGGGGCTGAAGAGGGCCTAGGGCTCTGTGTACTGCGGCCTGACATACCATCTGCACATTCCCTGTATAAACTCAGGAGACAGACTAGCTCATCATCATTACAGGAACACTGCCTCTCCAGCAAGTCAGCAGAGCACATCTCAGCCCCCAAGAGTCATTCTAGCCCTTCTCAGTATCTTCCTGGAAGCCTCTTCACTCAGCATACCCCTTCTCAGAGGAACGACGACGTTACTCTTGGGGTTACCTTCCTGAATGAGATACAGCATCCAATCAGGAAAAGCTTTGACCAGCTGACACCTCAGATATTCAGTCCCAGCACCTACCATGCCATGGAACCCATCATTACCAATGGAACTGCTGACACCTTACTCCTTCCATTACCAGAGTAAATGGATTCTGCTCTAATGAGTCTGCTAGGTAGGACTCCCCCAGCTGGTTCCAAGGTGAAAAATCCCACCTGCGTCATGCTTCTGGCCTGGAGTTTGTTCCTTGATTATGTTCAATGAACATTCCACAGAATTCCAGGCTGGTAGCCCTTAGCACTTAAAGGAAGCCCCAGGTACTATGCCCATTTTATAGGAGATAGAAAATAAAACCGGAAGAGGTGGGATGCCTAGCATTCAGGGTTCAGTAGTGGAGGCAGAGCCACAAAAAGCATGATGACACTGGGAGCTTGTTATAGAAATTAGACCTTCTCAGCTGGGTGTGGTGGCGCACACCTTTAATCCCAGGATTCGGGAGGCAGAGGCAGGTGGATCTCTGAATTCAAGCCCAATCTGGTCTACATAGTGAGTTCCATCACAGCCAAAGCTACATAATGAGATCCTGTTTCCTGCGGGGGGGAGACAGATAGATAGATAGAGACAGTGAAGCAGGGAGAGAGAGGAATTAGACTTTATCAATCATATGCATCATTGAGGAAACAAATCTGAAAGGGAGACATAGCAGATAAGAAGAGATCAATATCCAACCCTGTGGGTGAAGGAAAGTCACAGCCTGCAGGGAGGTCTAACAGACTATGTGTCCCAATAAGGGATGCTGGGGGAGAAGTCCATGAAACCTTGTTACCTCTCTGTGGCTCCCACCTGTGAATTAGCAGGGAAGTGTCTGGTGTGGGTTTGGGCTTGCTGTGGGACAGCTAGGACAGCAATCAGGAAGGGGAGCAGGGATAAATTGGAACCTAGCCCTTTGGTGTATTTGCCTTGCTGAAATGCTACAGGTCTTTGGGGAGCAACTGTATGGTTCTAGATAATCTAAAAAAGAACCTGGTTTAGCAACATTGCCTCAGTGAAATCTGCCCTAAAATTCCCAGGCAGTACCAAGTCTATACTTTCTGGCATTCGCCTCCTGATAGCCCAGGAGGAGGGACATACAGCATATAGGTTGAGAATATGGAATCAGGAGTCCTGTAAGCTACTTACCCTGCTCTATGCAGGTTTAGTCTATCTATCTATCTATCTATCTATCTATCTATCTATCTATCTATCT
>CAJQZJ010000896.1:2323063-2335581 GCA_907164525.1 Lophiomys imhausi | reverse complement strand
TCTATCTATCTATCTATCTATCTATCTATCTATCTATCTATCTATCTATCTATCTATCTCTGTATCTGTCTCTGTATCTGTCTCTGTCTCTCACACACACACATATACACACATGCACGCGTGCACTTACAACCTTGCCCCAGCCTACCTGCCCTGTCCCCTGGGCCAGTCCCTAATGTACTCCCTGTAGCATCTCCTTTATCCCATGCTCTCTGCTGTATCCTCTATACTCCAGTCAACTTCTATTCCACTTACCAATGTAATTGCCCCCCAATCAAGCTCCATGTTTCTGCCTTTCTGTTGGACGTTGCCACTGGTGTTCAGCACAAACCAACAGCATTGACACTGATGACTGGCTGCTGAGAACACCCTATCCAGACACTACAAGAGCAAATGAGTCAGCTACAAACTGAAGAGACCCCCCCACACACACACACTCCTCAGCAGTAAATACCTCTACCAGCCACTGTGACATTAAACTAGACTGGTCAGAAAACATGTGATACCCAGAGAATCTGTGGAAAGTACCCAAATTCCAAAGCATGACAATTCAGGATTCCAGTCTCAATTCTGACACCCACTGACCTGGGTGCCCCAGCCAGGTCCAAGCTTCTGTGTGACTGTCCATGTGATACAGGACGGTTGTTGCAAGGATCACAGTTCCTGTCTCTTCAGTTCCCAGTACTATCAAAAGCAGAGTGGGCCCACTGAATATAACCAATAGGAGACAGAAGAGGTGAGGGGCACTGGACAAGGCCCTAAACAGGCCTCCCCAACCTGCCTCTGTTCTGCCTGCCACAACTATCCTAGAATCCTCTTCCCTATCCCCTTCCACACTAATCTCAGTAACTTCCTTAGACCCAGAGATGGGCTACTTCTCTGACCTTCCATCCTGGTATAGCTGCCACCTATAATGGCAGCCAGGGCTGGACTGTTTCTAAGGCACAGCTATGGGTCCCATTTCTTCATCTTCCTGTCATTACTAAAAAGTCAGGAGACAGGGAAGGAGGCACAAAAGTTCAGTCTAGTGCAAAAGCAAGAAAATCATAAGGGCGGAGATATGGCTCAGTCAATAAAGTACTTGCTTCAAAAGCATGAGGACCTGAGCTCAGATCCCCAGAACCTACATGAAAAGTATAACAGAACACACCCGAAATCTCAGTGCTGAGAAAGAAACAACCAGATCCCTGATGCCAGCTGTCTTATCCAAATCAGTGAGCTTGGCTCACGTTCAGTGAGAGACCCTGCCTCAAAAATCAAAATGGAGCCGGGCAGTGGTGGCGCACGCCTTTAATCCCAGCACTTGGGAGGCAGAGGCAGGCGGATCTTTGCGAGTTCGAGGCCAGCCTGGTCTACAAATTGAGTCCAGGACAGCCAGGGCTACACAGAGAAACCCTGTCTCGAAAAACCAAAAAAAAAAAAAAAATCAAAATGGAAAACAATGCAGAAGGATACCCAATATCAACATATAGCCTCCAATTGCACCCAAATATGCACATATAAATATATCCTTCCAAACTTAAAAAAAAAAAAAGTAGCTGGGCGTGGTGGCGCACGCCTTTAATCCCAGCACTTGGAAGTCAGAGGCAGGTGGATCTCTGTGAGTTCAAGGCCAGCCTAATCTACAAAGTGAGTCCAGGACAACCAAGGATACACAGAGAAACCCTGTCTTGAAAAACCTTTAAAAAAAAAAATAAGTAACTGGGGGCTGGAGAGATGGCTCAGTGGTTAAGAGCTCTGGCTGCTCTTCCAAAGGACCTGGGTTCAAATCCCAGCACCCACATGGCAATTCATAGCTGTCTGTAATTGCTGGGTGTAGTGGTGCATGCCTTTAATCCCAGCACTTGGGAGGCAGAGGCAGGCATATATCTTGTGAGTTCAAGGCTGGTTTGGTCTGCAGAGTGAGTTCAGGACAGCCAGGGATACACAAAGAGACACTATCTCGGGGAAAAAAAAAAAGTAACAGATCCAGTCATAGTCATCCAATATTCTGATTATCATCTGACCTCTGTGACACCCCTATCCCATGACAAGTTTGAAGACTTTCCCATTCAGAGCTAGGCAGAAGCGTTCTATGTCCATGTGCTCAATTACAGTACTGACAGGTATAGCAGGGACTGGATTAGCCAGCCCCATACATCAGCTGATCTTTTAGGCCCAGGTTTTTTTTTTTTTTTTTTTTTTTGGTTTTTCGAGACAGAGTTTCTCTGTGTAACAGCCTGGCTGTCCTGGACTCACTTTGTAGACCAGGCTGGCCTCGAACTCACATAGATCCACCTGCCTCTGCCTCCCGAGTGCTGGGATTAAAGGCGTGCGCCACCACTGCCCGGCTTAGGCCCAGGTTTTGAGGAGCTGGTTTGTTTCAGTTTTCTGAGGATTGTTTGTGCTTTCGTGTCTTGAGGCAAGGTCTCCCTCTGAAGCCCAGACTGGACTGAAATTCACTATGTAGCCCAAGGTGGTCTTGAACTCACCTGTGATTCTCCTGCCTCAGACTTCTGAGTACTAAGATTATAGATGTGAACCACCATGCCCAACTAGGTTCAGTTTTGATCAGAGCATCAAATCCAGGCATCTAACTACCTTTGTCCTGGTGTGTGGGAGTTGACCATGGCAGATTGAGGCTGCAGATATACACAAGCTATCTAAAAGATACTCCCAGTGGGACTAGAACCTCCGGGTTCAAGTACCTGTAGCATATGGTACTAAAAAATCTTTTCCACTCAAGTCTTAGAAGGCTGTCAGAACATGCAAGCTAAGCTACCTTCACGGCTGTCTAGCACAGAATAGCTTCTGTACCTTGACAAATGTTACTTAGAGCCACCATATTGAATTAGGAGCCCATTATATCTGATTTACCCTGTAACAAGGTTAGGTCCATTTCCTGGGATGTAGCAGAGAGGCTTAATGATCACCAAGCTCATCCATAATCATCTTTTAAAATTACCTCCCAAATTGGTCATGCT
The DNA here is from genome assembly GCA_907164525.1 of Lophiomys imhausi. Taxonomy (NCBI): domain Eukaryota; kingdom Metazoa; phylum Chordata; class Mammalia; order Rodentia; family Muridae; genus Lophiomys; species Lophiomys imhausi. The sequence goes on along the minus strand of CAJQZJ010000896.1, from coordinate 2,332,618 downwards.
GACAAGGGCCTTCAACCAAAAGGGACAGCCCAACAGGGCTTGGCAGGGCTTGGCAATAGGCACCATAGTTGCTGGCACCTCATCAGAGTACCCAGGATTCTGTCACTCTTTTTCCTTTTGTTTTGTTTGTTTGTTTGTTTTTCAAGACAGGGTGTCTCTGTGTAACAGCCCTGGCTGCCCTGGACTTGATCTGTAGACCAGGCTGGCCTTGAACTCACAGAGATCCACCTGCCTCTGCCTCCCGAGTGCTGGGATTAAAGCCGTGCATCACCACACCTGGCTGATTCTGTCACTCTTGATGCATATATGTAAGGGTGGCTCCATCTAGAGACTATCTGTCAGAAGCAGGATGTAGAACCAAGAGAATCTGTTGCAGAATGGGTTAAAACAGCACTGGTTCCCAGGCGTGGTGGTGCACAGCTTTAAATCCCAGCACTTGGGAGACAGAGGCAGGCGGATCTCTGTGAGTTCAAAGCTTGCCTGGTCTACAAAGTGAGTCCAGGACAGCCAGGGATACACAGAGAAACTTTGTCTCGAAAAACCAAAAACCAAACAAACAAACAAAAAAACCAACCAAAAAATAAACCAACATTAGTTTAGGAATCAGATGGATTTGGGTTCAAATCCCAGTTTCTCCACTATGATTGTAAACATCATGTGTAATCCCTCTAGCCTTTCAGGTTCTTCATCTACAGAATGATAGATAGCTGGCCTACTATGGTGTTGATTGGGAGGCTGGTGACCTTCACTCCAATGCTGGAAGAGCAGGAGACTAGGGCAGGAGGCGGGGGCACAGGCTGATTCAGCATTATCCTTGAGGTGATACAGGGCTTCAAGTTCATCCCGATGTCATTGGTATGCTGTATTTATAACAAGGAGCCCCTCTCTGGGTGTAGTTCCAGCAGAAGTAATGTCATTGCCTAACCACTGGCCAAGTCTTTGGATCAGTGAGGACATGAAAACCTGGCAGTCTGGGCAAGAAGTGGTTAATTGGCTCTGAATCATCCAAGGAGAATGAATGGCCAGTCAGGAGAAAGACTGCTACATACCCACCCTATATTGCATATACTGCCTCTGAGGGTGAGAAGGTAGACACCCTTTTCTCTTGGTTTCATGGGCAAAGGAGGAAAGCCTCCAATTCCTACTCACTTCCATCCCATTCTGCCTGATATGTTGCAGGACATGCCTAGCAAGCAGTGTTACTTGTTCACATCTACAGCTTGTGGGCCCCATGTCTTCATTCACAAACACAGCAAAGATGTGCAGTGGGGTAATGGAATTCAAATGGTGACCGCTTCTACCTGCCCTACCCTGACCTCTACTTTAAAGCTAGATGAGGAGTCAGGCAGTAGCGAGGCCAGCCATCCTCATCTGCTTCAGTTGACTGAGGCTGATTCTGAAGCCTGACGTGACCCTCCAATGCTCTTGCCTGAGGGGCACTTCTCTGGTTTCAGCATTTGAATTCAAGTCTAAAAACCCGGTAGTGTAGAGAAGCAGGCAAAGGTTTGGCCAAAGGAGGCCTAGAATTTGTTCTCTTTGTTCAGAGCCAACAACTACAGACTCAGTATTTTCAAACGTTTGAATCAACAACAAAGAGACTGTTTACCAATATTTAAAAAAAGAAATGTAATTAGAGGTTGGTGAACCTCCAGTGTTCCTGACCACAGATGTCAATGGCTTCCTTGACTTGGAGGGACAAAAATGAAAAGCAACCACAGACAGCATCGCCATGGCATGCTCTGCCACAAATACCACTTGACAGGCGCTCCCCACTGAGACTCATAAAAGATGCTGTGGCTAATGGAATGGCATTTCACATATGGCTATGTCTTTTTATTCCTAGGTAGTTTTCTTTCCCAACTTGGGAATATGGGGATTCTATTTTAAGAACGATAATTACTTTCCAATTTTAATGTAACTAACATGAACAAAAACACAACTTTGAACTGAGGAAAAGAAACAAAAGCAATTTGTGAGATAATTTTGTGTTCACTTCCCTCAGGATTGCCTGGGAATACAGATCTGGTACATTTATTTCTGGTCAAGAGAAGTGAAGAGCCAGTGTTTGGGTGGTTTCTGGAGAAGGAGGCAAGGGCTAGCCACAACTGCCTCAGAGATGCCAGCCCAGGCCACCTCAGGCCAGGCTCCCCACCTCCTCCAGGCTGAAAGAGGTAGTGTGGAGAGGCAAAAAATAGAGTAAGAGATTCAGCCACAGCTTTGACACATGGTTCTCTCATCCCAAGGACTGCCACGCAGGGCCCTCCTTTTCAGCTATTCTAAGTAGAAAAGAAAAAAATTGAGAACTAAATAAGAACGGTGCTACATTTTAACCACCTTCCCTGAGATCACCCCCCTTTCCCAGTGCTCCTTTGGCTCTTTCCACACTAATTCAAAGCTGGATGAGCCCCAAGCTTCTGTCCTTAACCACTCCCACCCCTTTCCCACCTGCTGGACCTGAGAATAGATATCCATATCAACAACTTTAGTAGACATCTATGCGATACAACTCTGACACTGTCTAGCACAGCACCCTTGGATGATCTTTCTTTCACAAGGCCCTCAGATCCCAGAACCAGATGGTAAGCCTCCTTGTGGAAGGACATGCTTGAGGCATAAGCATTGCTCTCTGGAGTCATTTTCCCCACAGCCTTACCTGTCTGCAGGTGGCTGCCATTATTTGACCTACGAGTCTGGGCCCAGCCCTACCACAGCCTACCCCCCCCGGGTAGGGCCTCCTCAAAAGAGTATTGGGTTGAAATCCAAGTGAGGATGCACTAGCTAGTCAAGGTGTCAATTCCAAGCTGAGCAAGGGATCTTGGGAAGACACAGATGGCTCTGAGAACAAGTAGATGACAATAAGATTAGCAAAGAACAAGCCAAGAGAGGTGAGTGGGTACAGGGTGTGGATCTTGCCATGTAAGTGGTTCAGCTGGGAGTGTAATGGGCAGTGTATGAAAAGTTCACACTGGCTGAGAGATCAGGAGACAAGTCTGACAGACCTGGTAAGTGATGTGGGCTTGGCCAGGGTATCCCCACCTATCCCACAGCCTACAGCAATAGTTCAGCAATAGTCCTACCTGGTTTATACATTCCGAGGTACCCACCTCCAGCTCTTTGGTCACACACCTAGGACAGCGGATGAGAGACCTGAATGACAGATGATTATCTACCTCAAATCCCTCATAGATAGACCAAAGTGGCAAGAAGAAAGGGAAGGTAGTTCCAGCAAACTTTCACACTGCTCTGGGATTCTTCTCCCTTGCCTGTGACATTTCTGTATTTGTTAACTATCCAGAGTCGTCAAGATAGGGCCTCAGAAGTTTTACCCATGGAATCTAGGGTGTGCCAGTCATAGTTAGGTGACTCTGGACAAAGTCACTTGAATTTCTTCCCACCTCTGACTCTCAGTTTTCCTCTCTGAGAATAGGGACAAAACTCTCCAGCCACTCCCCGTTCTAAAGCAAGAAAGCACACACGCGCAATGTTCTTAGCACAATGCCTGGCACAGGGTAAGTTCCCCCAAAATATTCTTGATGATGACAGTGATCCCAGCAGGCTGCCAATGCCAATACCACCCACATGAGTTCACATAAGACCTCTAGCCTTAAAGGCTTCACTTTTGGAAGTCTTTCTTGATGACAAGCAGCCTAATTGATGCATTAGTTCAAATAGTCAGGAGCAGTTGCCCCTGGTTCCCACTCTTCCCCTGGTATGTACAGAGAGAATTGAACCTTTTGGTGACTTATATGCCAGCCTGGATGGAAATCATTTTATTTTTTCCATTAAGATTCCCCAAGTGTTTCTCAGGGACTGAGCCCTGAGGGGCTTGGTACTCATGCTCTTGGCTCCAGTTTAAAAAAAAAAAAAAAAAAAAAAAAAAAGCTTAGGCTTACAGCTAGAGATGGCTGAGTGGTTAAAAGCATTTACTGCTCTTGCAGAGGACCCAGAGGTCCAATTCTCTAGGTCCCACATGGCAGCTCACAACTATCTGTGACTCCAGCTCCAGGGGATCCAATGCCCTCTTCTGGCCTATGTGTGTGGCAGGCACACATGTGGTACATAGGTATACTTCAGGCAAACATTCATACACATAAGATAAAAATAAAGCTTGAAAAACAACAACAGCAAAAACCAGCTTGAAGATGCAAGTCTGAGGAGGGGTGGGTTGACAGCCTCAGATTTAAGCTTGGAGGATGGGTGCTGCAGAGAGCACAGCTGGGGGCTCTGAAGAATTCAGTAATTAGAAATGTCCGTGTGTAGCCGGGCGTGGTGGCGCATGCCTTTAATCCCAGCACTTGGGAGGCAGAGGCAGGCGGATCTCTGTGAGTTCGAGGCCAGCCTGGTCTACAAAGTGAGTGAGTCCAGGACAGCCAGAGCTGCTATACAGAGAAACCCTGTCTCAAAAAACCAAAAAAAAAAAAAAAAAAAAAAAGAAATGTCCGTGTGATACTTGCCTTAGGAATTCAAATTCTCACAAACGCTCCTTACAATTCCATGCTATTAGAAAGGTTATGGGAATCTCATGTAAACCAGGTATCTGGATGACTGGGGACTGCTGGTGGGACAGAAACTGCTGCAGAGTTCCACTAAGGAATCCTCTGCAGTGAAAATGCTTCCGGAGCTTATAAGCCCTACCTACATCTGCCATGCACTCCTTCAGCTACGGCAGGCTGGGAGGATGGCACTGTTGCTGTGGAGAAGGTCAGCCAGTGGCTAGTGCTCACAGGCAAGTGTGTGTGAACTCAAGGACGGTGCTGGAAACAGTCACCAAAGCCAGAGTCACATAACGGCCAGTCTTAAAGTCTCTTGCTGATGTGTATCAGTCATCATCTTAAGGTGTGTCTTGGAGCATAGAGGTGCAATCCTAGGAGCCATCTCCTATGTTCTAGTTTTTGTATTTTCCAGTGTGCATTAGTTTTTGTACTTTTGGGGTTCACAGCTTAGGGCTCTCGTTAACTAACAGAGCAATGCCACCTCCAGATTGGTTCATTAGTATATCAAAGTCTGCCTTAGGCTTGGTTCCTATGAGTCAGTGGGAGGAGAGGAGGGACAGAAATGATGCTGGAAAGGACATGATCTGCAAGGAGGCTGGGAAGACCAGTTGTCCTATGGATGGGAGATCTGAAGAGGCCAGTCGAGGGCAGAAGGATTCCCCCCCCAATCATGTGGGGATCATGAGCTTGAATATGGACTGATGGCAGGGGCCGGATACAGTCTCAGTAGTGGCATACCAGCATGTGTGCAAACAAGAAGGAAGGGGGCCTTGAAAGAAGGAGGGTGGAGGCAGGTGGATCTCTGAGAGTTCAAGGCCAGCCTGGTCTACAAAGTGAGTCCAGGATAGCAAGGGCAACACAGAGAAACCCTGTTTCGAAAAAAAAAAAAAAAAGGAAAGAAGGAGGGTGACAGTTAAGGAAGAATGGAAAGTAGGATGAAAATGGACTCTACAGCTAACACTGATTGGCCTCAACTCCAGACAGGAGAGGTTGGAGGGAGGGAGGGCCCAAGGTACAGTCCATCCACTGCTGAGGAGCACGGACAGCCCACTCAGGCTGGGCACACTTAGAGGGACAGCAGCACTCCACTCTTGCTTTCTCTCAGCAATCCCCCATATGTCTCTCTCTCTCTCTGTCTCTTTAACTGCTATAATAGGAAACCAAATACTTGCCACCCCTGTGCTGAAGAGCTAATCTGGGGCCTCACCTAAGCTAGGCAAGTATTGCACCCCTGAACTACATGGTCAGCCACCTCAAATAAAATTCTTTTTAATATTTCAATATAGTTTTCTAATTTTTTTTTTTTTTTTTTTTTTGGTTTTTTTTCGAGACAGAGTTTCTCTGTTTAACAGCTCTGGCTGTCCTGGACTCGCTTTGTAGACCAGGCTGGCCTCGAACTCGCAAAGATCCGCCTGCCTCTGCCTCCCAAGTGCTGGGATTAAAGGCGTGCGCCACCACCGCCCGGCTAGTTTTCTAATTTTTAATCTGAAAAAAAAAGAGTAGGTGAGATATTTTCTTTTCTTTCTTTCTCCTTAAATAGAAAAGACAAAGTTACCTATACACTGTCTCTCCAGTATATGAATCTCTAGACTTTTGTTTCCCTTGAGTTAAAAGGGGGGGGGGGGCAACAGTTAAAAGGTATGACAGCTGTTCATTCAGGGAGCCAGGCCTAAACTCACCTGTCCTGACCAGGTTGTCACTCAGGTGCTTGGGCTAGACCATGAAGTGACATGTCTTTACCTGTGGGACTGAGCTCTTCCCTTAGAGCTGGAGGACACATTCTAATCCCTGGGATGATGACATTTTGATCAGGTTTTTAAAAACGATTTCACTTTGCAAGACAAACAGCTAATAAAATAGATTCTTTTTTGGTAACCACCCATACGGCAATCAATCTGTCACTCGAAAACCTGGCTCCCAAGAAGTGTGAAATGAGGCCACTCTGGAGTTCTTTGGGAACAGAGGGGCCGAGAAACCTTCCTCTTAACCAGATTCCATTTGCCCTCCTGACAAGGAGAGCTCAGATTCAGAAAACAGGAAAGACAGCTACTGAGTTGTTCACTTAATACTGATTTTGGAAGGGTGCGGTGTGGAGGGATAAGCAGCACTGTCCACATTCAGCCTGCCAACTACCTGTGTCTCTCACCCTTTTCTATCCCATCCCCACTGAGTGACAACAAAAGAAGCATTTCCCACTCAGGGCTGATGGAGTGAGTTGCACCCCAGTGGCCTCTTCTGTGTTACAGCCATTCAAGCAGGAACTAAAAAACAAAGGGTCATTTCAAAACCACCAGCAAAAGATCAATAGGACAAGCCTCAGTCATAAGGTATAGCAGCTCTGTGTCTGCCTGAGGCGACCTAACTCCCTTGTTTCTTCTGTTTCTAACCCTGCCTGGATGCCTCTAGAGTTTTCTGTCTTTATTGAGGGGAGAGAAAAGGGAAGGCAGAGGAAATGAAAGAGAAGAAAGAGGAAGGAAAGCCGGTCAGTGGTGGCGCACGCCTTTAATCCCAGCACTTGGGAGGCAGAGGCAGGCGGATCACTGTGAGTTTGAGGCCAGCCTGGTCTACAAAGCGAGTCCAGGACAGCCAGAGCTGTTATACAGAGAAACCCTGTCTCGAAAAACCAAAAAAAAAAAAAAAAAAAAAAAGAAAGAGGAAGGAAAGAAAAAGTGTCATATGACACACAGAGCATAGCTGAAATTCTTTCCATTCTTTTTAGGAACAAGATAGAACAAATAAATTATTTAGTTAGAAATGTCCCCCAAAACAGCCTTAATTAAGTCTCTGGATGTTATTGTCCTAAACTTGGAAGAAAAATAGATGGCTACAAATGCTAACTAATGAGCAGCATTTATACACAGTAGGGCCTCAATAAATATCAATTAATTTAGCTTTTTTTTCCCAAAGATTTATTAATTTAATGTATATGCTCTATCTCCATGTACACCCGCATACCAGAAGGGGGCATCAGATCACATTATAGATAGTTGTGAGCCACCATGTGGTTGCTGGGAATTGAACTCAGGACCTCTGGACCATCTCTCCAGCCCTAATTTAGCTTTTAAGTGATGGATTCTGAGCCAGGCATGGTGGCTCACACCTGTAATCTCAGCACTTGGGAGGCTGAGACAGAAAGATGGCCTCAAATTCAAGGCCAGCCTGAGCTAAAGAGTGAGACTATCTCAATAAACAAGCCCCCAAATGGCCAAAAATATGGATTCTGAAAGGCATGAGGAACAAATAGAAAGAACGTGGTAACAATTTTAAAAGTCCCAAATGAACCCCTCCTCAAAATAAAAGTACAGAGAGGAACAGATCGGAAAGATAATGGCTGTAATTCCAAAGTGAAAACATAAAAGAACTGAGAAACACCTGGAAGAAGTAATTGACAGAAAATTGAAACAATAGAACAAAGGGGTCAGTGGTGCTGGGGATGAAGTCACACATCAAACCCAAAATGTAGGGGGGGGAAAGGAGCAAATAACTGACTTGGAAAATAGGAAGCACATGGAGGGATGCAGCAGAGACGGGACTTACAGGTGCAGCCTCCAGTAAGGGGACTCCAGGGAAGAGGGAAGCCACCAACACACCTCCACCCAGAACACACATGGTGCCTTTCAAGTCTAACTCTGAGAAGAAGGAATGAGCGTTTGCTAGCAAAATTCTGGAATTGTAAATTATCCACTAAGTTAAAATGAAGGAAGATATGCTTCTTTGAAACTGAGTAAGAATGACAAGAGAGTTTACATCACAGATATTATAGACACAATGAGCTCAGGGGAAAGAGTGATTCTGACATTTGGGTTTTAACTCAGTTATGATCCTAAACAAGATCAGATCTGTAATGTAGGAAGAAAATAGTCATGTGGAGGGACTGGGATGAACTGGTACACAGTGAAGCTTTTTAAAAGCCCAGGTGAATGTCTGCCTTTTTATAAAGGTGTAGAAGACAAAAGATATCTTATGTAATAAGAATTAGAATTAGAATGAACCAACTGAAGAAAGAATAAGTGATCTGACAAAATGTTGTCTGTCGCTCTAAAGATTTCATCTACACTCTAATAATTCCCAATTTCTGTCCCAGCTCAGACCTTAGCTCTGAGTCTTATTGCCACATGGCACACACATAAATGCTGCACAATGGTCACTCAACCCCGGGGTGGGGAGCAACTATAACATCAGTAAATACTGAAGTGGGAAACCTCAGAATGTCCTCCTAGCTGCCCAGCTCGTTTACCCCCTAATCCCACCCACTGGTATCAGTCTGCCTCTCCTGCCATGATGGTACCACAGATTGGGTGGCTGAGGCAGGCGAATCTCTGTGAAGCCGACCTGGTCTACAGAGCAAGTTCCAGGACAGCAAGGGGCTACATAATGTCTCAAAAGAGCAAAAAAAAAAAAGAAAGAAAGAGAAAGAAACAGTAAACTTATCTGATAAGGGCCTAACCCTTATGATCTCATTTAACTGTAATTACTTCCTTACAAGCCCTGTCTTCAATTACCGTCACACAGGAGGGCTACAGCTTCAACCTATGTGCTTGGGAAGAGGGATGAATTTGGTTTTAGATGTCCCGCACATATGTGACCACTCTGTTCTGTTATCTCCCTGTCTCAACTCCTGCATTGGCCTTCCTGCTCATCCCAATCCCTACACTCCATGTAGAATTATCTTTCCAAAATAGACAACAGATCACTGGGTATCTATTAAGCACTCCTCCTAATATCATCTCTGCATTCTCCCAACAATGCTGCAAAATGGTAGAACCCAAGGATGTTTCAGAGGCTAAGTGAAGGCCCAGTGTTATTCAGAGTCAGATTTGAACCCAAACTGATCTCTGAAATGGATGTTCTTTCCATGAGTGCAGTCAGTCTAAGAATTTGAAAGGGTTCTACCAGGACAAATAATGATGGACAGATAAGTTTGTATATAATATAACCTCAGTTTTCCTTCATCAGTACTTATAGCAAAGCTGACTTGTTTTCTGATTCCATTAAGAAATCCAGGACGCCGGGCAGTGGTGGCGCACGCCTTTAATCCCAGCACTTGGGAGGCAGAGGCAGG